>WBNP01002529.1:1822082-1906030 GCA_013401095.1 Passerina amoena | reverse complement strand
CCTTCCTTCCTTCCTTCCTTCCTTCCTTCCTTCCTTCCTTCCTTCCCCTTCCTAAGGATGAGAGAGCTTTTGCCAGTTCCTGGATAATTCATTGCCTTTTAAAAAAGGCCATATTTAAGTTCATGAAAACATCTTAACTTGAAGATTCAAGAAGAAAAGCAAAAGAACAAAACTAAACCCTGAGCAATGTTTAAAAAACCCCTTTCTTTTTCTTTTTTGGATAGTTTGGCAGAAATGATGAATAGACTAATTTCCACCCTCTTAAATAAGGGCATCTGTTATGGAGGTCACATATTTGGTGCATCCCTTAATCACTATAATAAATATGGAAAAAAATTATTATAATGAGGCATATGTAGAAAAAGGAAGTCAAAATCACTACTGCATTATGAAATTGCAGAAGTTATTCCTTTCTCACCAGATATGAGAGCCACTCATTCCTATTTTATTCCAGTAGAAGCTGTTCTCTAGTCAGCATTTCATGGATAGAAAACCTGGAAATCACAACACTTATTTAGACAAATATGTACTTTTTTATCTCAGTTAAAAGAATTTGTGAAAAGCCCTCAGGCTCCTTCCTAAAAATAGCACTGTTAGATATTTTGGAAATGATTCAGCCTTATTACTTATATTCTTTTCTAGGCAACTGTTCTTAACTTTTTGACTGGGTTAGGCTTAGAGTAGGTTTTTTTTGCAGAGCTGGATGAAATTGCTGAAGTGTCTCATATAGTGAGAACACTGAGTTCTTTTAAAACATGAATTAGATGTGACTGCGGACTATAAGAAAAATTTTAAAAAATTGTATGCATAAGAACAGAATAATATTTAATTATACCTTCAGTTAGAGAAATTATATTGATGTTTGGTAACTTTTTAAAATTATTATAGATCTGAAGACTCTGCAGGCTGTCCAGATTTTAAAAACTAGAATTGAAATAATCCAAATAGTAAAGACTGCTGCTAAAGAGTTATGGATATAAAAGGAAAATCATAAATATAAAGTTCATAGGGATTTTTTAATTATATAAAAATTGCCAAAGTTTTTATATTCAATTATTTTAGAAAAAAAATTGTTAGTAGCTAAGTAACACACAAAAGTTACTAGTTGAAGGTAAGAGTTTAAGATTGTAAAGTATAAAATAGTTAAAATGGTTAAATGAATAGAAATCTGTTTGTGTTCAGAACCAAAGTTACTTTGTGGGTAAACATTTTCTATCATTATTTATTCTAAGTTGTTCTGTTTTTCTAGTATTGCATGAATTGCCTTATGGGTCTTACAGCGTGCAAAGACAGCTTGGCACACAAGTGAAAACAGAAGGAAACAAATGGCTACTCTGATCTTGTTAAGGATCTTTTTCATTGTCAGCACTAACTTTTCCATTCTCAAAAGGAGCTATACATCTCAAAAGAACCACTTTTCAGTTACTTTTTCTTTTTAAAAGTTTTTTATTAAAACAAAAAAATTTTACTACTTAATTGTGGTGATATGCCATATATTGAAGACAATGCAAAATAAAAATGTGTTCTGGGTCCAACAGATACAATGAATTATATTAAGTAAGCTTAATTTACATGTTTTACAGCCATATTAAATAAATATAGATTTAATTTTAAAAACACATTTAAGAATTAAATACAGCATATTTTTTCTGATTAGTTTTTTTAAAGGAAATGGAATAGACTGGAAGCAAACCAACCTACCTCCTTCCCCCACTCCAATCTTTCCATGCATCTTGCAGGTGGTAATACTAACAATCCCCTACTTGCTGGCAATTATCTGATGTGGTATTAAGTCTTTTCTGATTAATTGCCAAAACACTTTTCACAATATGAAGCAAATTTATGTTTATGAAGGGAGGGGCACAAAGGTACCACATTTTAAGTAATAGCTTTTATACTATAGAAAGGTTTGCAAGCTCTCATTTTCCGTCTGAAACTTTTCCTGAAGTGATTTTTGATACACATCACACTACAGAACTTTCTGGGTCATGTCTTATTCACCTAAGTATTTATCTTTAGATTAACAGACAGGCTAGTTTGGACTATTTTTAATGGAGGGGGAAATCTCATTACACAGTGAGAAGATGAGTATTTCTGAAATTAAAGATAATAAGCCAAAGGCATTAAGCTATCAGCTGTCTTAACAGCTAAGATATTGACTCTTCTGAACATCAAAGCTTGGTCTAAATTGTCCCTATTATTTCCAGATTAGGAAAAAAAAAAAAAGGATCCAGTCTAAAAATCATCTTTGTCAGAAAATTACCATATTTTCCACTTTTTGCATCTACACACTATGGTTATGGATAGTGTTTTCTGAAATTGTTTTACTAATAATAGTGTCTCATTTTCCTGACTCTTTTAAATTATGCAGTAGTTTGTTTATTAAAAAGGATATTGTATACTGGAATTAATAACCCTCTAAGAACATGTAAAACTTTGCCATTTTTATAAGTAGAAATAGGCAGTATTTAATATTTGAATGATCAGAGAAAGAAGAAGAGGAACATTGAAGTGTGTCTTTTGCTTGCTTGCTATCTATTCTCTAGAATAGGCCTGAAAAAACACAGTTTGACAACTACAATGCATTAGAGAGTGAGAAATCAGGTTTGGCAGACTTTCAATCATTTACTTTCAGACTAACTTTATGCATTAATATAAATATATGTTAAGAAGATCAAAATTTATATTCATTAAGATGACTTCCACAGACAATACCTGATGCTTTACAGAAAATACAAATAACCATGTCAAAATTAATTGGAACACACAAGACTAGAAATGATTCTTAGATTTGCAGTGAGACTCCCATTTTTCCCTATCTATATGTGACGGGTATGTTTTCAATTCATTCATACGTAGATAGCAAGAATTTTATGAGACTTAAAAATTACTGATTTTAGTTATTGGACATTTTCATACCTCAGACATTAAGAAATAACTACTTATTTGTATACTGAAATAGGAATATACCATCCAAATGTTGAATGACTACTCCCAGTGGCTACTATAATTTTTAAAGGTTGCCACTGGCATTATATACTTTGACGTCTTAGCAGAATTTTCAGAAATTTTCAGATTTTCTACGCATCTTTCTCCTTAAGATGACTCATAAGCGAAAAAACCGACTTTTTATTTTTTCCCCTATAGCGTAGAATCATAGAACCATATCCAGAATAGCCTGACTTGGAATGGACCCACAAGGGTCACTGGGCCTGCACAGGACCATCCCCAGGAGTCACACCCTGTGCCCAAGAGCATTGTCCAAACACCTCTCGAGCTCTGTCAGGCTTGGTGCCCTGGGGAGCTGTTTCAGTGCCCAACCCCTCTCTGAGGGAAGAATCTTTTCTTAATGTCTGACCTAAATGTCCCCTGACTCTGCCTCACATCATTCACTTGGGTCCTGTCATGGTGTGTAATACATCATTTAGAAACAAAACAAATTTAGATGTTAGATAGTAAAACCCTAAGCAAACAAACAAGCCAACAATAAAAATGGAAGCTACAATGACTAAGAGGCATCTCATGCAGGATAATGACACTCACCTTTATATTAGTATGAACATATATTAAGCTACTTATAATTAAATAATAAATTAATTACTTTCTTTTTTATTTTTTTTCTTTTTTATGTAAACAGCAGGACACCTAACAAAGACTTTAAATGAGAATAGAAAAAGACAAATAGAAGTGCAGTAGATTCTTTCTTTTACTTCAAGGAAGGACTTTAAATTTGTTTAAATGTCAAAAACTTATATGACATCCTTCAGTAATTAGCTTTGATTTTAAATGCAAAATGACTGGCTACAATCATGAATTAAAAATGGCAACAATAAAACTGGAGGATAATGAAACACCTTTAAGACCATTTTCATCCCATGAAGTTTACTGGGAAAGTAGGAATATGTATCCTGTCCTTACTGCAGAAGCTCACCTGCCTCAAAAGGTTTGCTCACAGTGGGACTGACTGTGAGAGGTGAAACAGGCCCACCATGGCTTTATTGTGGAGACAGCAGATGCTGTGCTGAACCAAAATCTGTGGTGGAGCATTCTTTTAAACTCACGCTAACTGTCATAGAAATTTATTCAAGATTGTTTTTTTTAGCTACAAACTTCCTGGCTAGGTAGGTGGATAGCCTGAAGAAGCCTGATGTCCTCAACTGTACCAGAGGAAAGCATAGGCAATCTCTACAATCTCCTTTGGTCTACAAGAAATTAAATCTGTAACAATCAGAAACTCACCCCAAAGAGAGGTCCAAGATGCACAGAAAGGTTGAAAGGTGATAGGAAAAAAAAGCTATGAATTTGCATTTCTAATCCAGTCTGCCCAGCTGCCAGCTTCTCACAACTCAAAGTACCCGTTCAGAAGTTTCTGGCTGAAGCTTTGTGGAAAAGGGTTTCTTACATGGATACGCTTGTCTAAAACCAGAAATTCCTTAACAGGTGCACAGCATGTTTCTACCTCTCAAGTGCATCAGCATTAATAATTTTGTCCTTCCAATATTTTAGTAGACACTTCTTTTAATTTTTCAAAATTTATGCAGATTTCTGGCATATCCTAAAGCCATAAACACTTTGTCTCTCTTGAAATATGTATTTAATAATAACTTTCACTTTTATAAAAGAGCTTTCAATGACAGTGGCTTAGATTCCTTGTCAGTGTCAGTGTTACATCTTCAGTAATCTTAAGTAGTTTTACCTAAAGGTTTTATGTTCAGATTTGGGAACTTTTAAAATTGTTTTGATGCAAGAGTCCTAAAAAAATGTTTGTTTCCAGTAATGGCCTATCAGACACCTTAAAGTGTATAATTTCCCAGAAATGCTATGTATGTTATTTCAGTTAGGTGTGAATGGAATTTGAACTTGTATGAAAGGTTATGGCAAGTGAACTCTGTGGCTGACAAGATCTTGTGAAGGAGCAGTACAGCAAGACAGACTGTCAATAGCAGTTGGAATAGCATTGTGGAATTCCAGATGAGGTGTTGAAAGATAATAATTCTGATCTGACTCCTTGCTACTCCCTCTTTGAATATACTATATACCTGTTTTAATATACTATATAAAACCTAATCAAAGTATATATATTATATACTATATAAAACCTAATCAAAGTAAAATGGGTTGCAATAAAGATTCATGTAAATAGTGAAGAATTTGATAAAAAATAAGGAGCTATCATACATTTTAAAAAATGAAGATTAGTTCCAAAGAGTGACGACCATGTATTTGGAGCTTTATTTTGTATTTTTAGTACTGAGAAAAATTCAAGGTGCAAGAGTAACATGTTGAAGGTTAAAATCAAGTAAGTGTTCCAAAATTATCTAAAACATTACACCCTTTTCTATGTTTACAAATGACTGTGTTCTAAGAGGAGATGGTCTCTTTGTCAGGACACCGTTTCTGCCGGGAGACAGAGGGCATCAGCCTAATGCTGACTTGAACCCAACTCACGTGCTCTGGTGAAAAACTACAGTTCTGCTCATCATAACACTTCTTAAATGCTTGATTAATTTTGCAATGCAGCTTTAGAGGAAGGAAAGGACATCTGAGAGAGGATGTTGTTATTCAACATTTTCTAGTAGGACTACCCCAAAAAATAATGAATTTGAATTTATTAGCATATATTGATTATTCCTATCCATGCTTTCTGTGTGTCATATATTTGTATATACTTTTATAAAGGTACACTGATATTTAAAGTTGTAGTGTTTTCTATTTTTCTGAGAATGAAATTTGGATTTCTTTATTAATTTAAATGTCCACTATTCTGTCTTTTTTTCTCATACTGAAGGTCTGAACCTCCACTCTGATATAAATGGCCTCCCCTGAAACATAAGCCCTATACAAGAACCAGAATACAGCATTTTATTTGTGATGTTCCAGCTTCCAGCAGGAAAACTGGGAATCTGTGATGGACTAATACATTTAATAATTGTTAAATGGTAGTAACTGCAGCTCTAATACTACTCATTCATATGTAGTGATAAAGTTTTCAATTAGCTTGCTTTTTAGTCCCTCAGGAGTTTTGCTGCCTTGCAAGGATTCTAGTCAGATTGGAATTCCCCTTTAAGGTAGATTTCTGCTCTTTAGAAAGCACATTTGACTTACTTTTCAGTCATCAGGCCTGACTGGTGAAAACCATTCTGGGGTAATGAAGAGAAGGTAAGGCTGATACAACCATTTGTAATCATTACTTGTATTTGGCTCTCTCTGCATTAAGACACCTACATGAGGAATATAGTGTAGGTGCTTTATGTAGCAGATAACTTATCATCCATCTAATGTGAAAGCAATGAGGGAACTGCCATTTAGGAGCTCAGATCACTGAGCTAACAGTCTGGTGCCATGTTAAAGGTATTTGTAATGTTTCCTGGCTTCATGTGGCTTCACTGATTGTCTAGAAAAACACATGACAAAGTTTTGCAAATAATAACCAAATGAGAACCGTGTTGGACCTACTCCTTCTATCTATTAATTTGAGAAACCTTGTCTATCTTTCCCCAGAGATATTAGGGCCTGATTTTAATGATATTTCTTCAGTGGACAGGCATCTCCTTTCTATCTTTCTAACTGACTATGAAGCTATCCCTAATCATTACACTGTGATATATCATATTATATTCCAAAATTTTCATTAGTCTACTACTACATAAAGAAACCTCCTGCCAGTTCTGGACTATTTCATTCTGCCTTGTAATTATTCTTTTGTTCCTATCTTACACTGATTAGAGAAGCATACACTTAACTTCTTCAAATGGAAAGAATGGGAAAGGTTATTTTAAAAGAGGAAAATACAAGAAATTTTTATTAGAGACCACTTGGAATAAAAATCCCTTATAGTAGTCAGAGAGATGGGTGTATGACAGAGCCTGGTGTTCAATGTGCAGGCTTTTTTGTTTGTTTGTTTTCTTTTAAATATTAAGCAATTTTACATATTTTCTTTCTTTTGGAAAGCAGAGTCCAAAAGGTACTTTTGAATACTTTTGAATAATACTAGTGATTTTTTTAGACTCAAAGAAATCCTGTTATCAATGCATTTAATGAATAATTACATTGAGATAATGGAGAATGAGCTCAAATACAAAGCATAAAATAATCCACATTTGTCTGGGCAAGCACGTGGCTAAGTTGTACTGTTGTGCCAACCATAACCTTCAGCTGAACCTCTCTAATTATTTGAAGACATGAAGGAACATAGTGCTTATATGTTAGAGGTTGGTGAATGCTTGCAAGCCTTTGATGGATCCCATGGCTTTGAAATGATAACTCAGGTGATCAATGTGACAGGCACAAAGGGCAGGTCTAGGTGCAGAAGTCAAGATGTTCAAAACTCAAGATGCTCAAAAATGTTTTTTAAGAAAAGATAAAAGTAATTTTAAAGAGAAAATGATTTTAAAAATAATTTCTCAAACTTACATTCAGCATTACAGAATGATTTTCTCCTGTGGCCCATCCTGCATCACACTGATAAAATCACCTGAGACTGCATCACCTGCATCTTACCTCAATGTCTCATCCTGACTCTGGTTAAGTGAAGCATCAAAACCAAACCATGCAACAGAGCTCTCCTCTCAGCTTAGCCCATAACCACACCTGCAGAAATAGACTCAGTTTTCAGATTTGTGCTGGACTGCAGAGTCTGGACTAGCTCAAGCTCTTACATTTTCAAGATGAATTTTACAATTCTTATGGTCTGTGTAGGAGTGATTCCTTCTTGTTTCCTTGATCATCTGAACAAACAAAGCAACGAACATCCACGTAAAATCACTGAGTACTCAGAATTCATATGTTATGCATTAACTTTTTAATAAATTCTGGCTTTTGCTTTCTGATATCCTTGACTAATGCTCACTGAAAACAAAGGAACTCATGCTGTTTGTAACAGGAGCTACCAGCGCTTATTGTATCACAAAATGAAATAATCTTTAGGCAGGCAAAAGCTTTTTCTTATCATCATTGATACACAATCACAGAGCTGACAATGGGCCAAGAACAGATATTTCCCTTAACTAATCAAGCAAAGGCTTGAATGTACATCCTGGTTAACAAACTGCTTTGTTCTATTAATGGTAGAGAATATGATTGTGTTACTTGAAACATGGCATAGCTTTCTGGTAAGAACTCACTTGAATAGAAGTATTGCACATACCACACTATTTAAGTATCTTCACTAATGAGCTAATATTCCTTAAGCTATTTAAGCATATGGAGGTCATTATTTACAGTGGAGTTTATAGAGGGGTTGCTGTTTTCCATCCATAGCTGCTGTAAAGTGAGACAAGCTGTGAAGGAACTTCTGAAGTGTGTGAAGACTTCACATGTACCAGCCAGAAAGTTTTCCCTCTTCTCTCTGTTTGCTTAGTAGTCCCAGGAGGCAATAAAAGAGGTTATAAAACAGGACATATGGACAAACTTGCTGTTGCAGCAGGTATGGATTATATAATGAGAGACATCAAATATCTGATATGAAACAATCATCAGCTTGGTGCCCAGTCACTCTGTGATACTGACTTTGAGAGTTTCTATGGGCTCTGCTTGAATAATTGACACTTGTCCAGACAAGAAATCCGTACGTTTGTCCTTATCTTTGATGCTGTCCTCTTGATCTGATCTCCTGCCTGGCAGCCAAGTCTTCCAACATGCAACTATGTCAGTTCACACCTCAACACAGAGGTAAATCAAATTACTAATATGCACTAGGACTGGTGTGACTATTTTAGTTCCCTAAGACAAGTTCAAAAAAGGGGCTGAATCTTATGGTGCCATATTACAGGCTTTCAATCTTAGTTAGTCTGGCAATAAGGCTGTGACCTTCCAGGCACCATGATAATTTAAAAAAAACACTGCTATTATCTCTCTGTATTTTCCTGTGGAGATTCAGAGCTGATGTGCAACTCAAAATATAAAGTTACAAAAGTTTGTGGGCGTTTTCCACTGGAAGAAAACAATATTTCGTATTATGGCTGTATCTTGTGACTCTATGGGAGCACTTCATCAAAAAACTTGGTTGAAGTTTAATTTCTGACCATCTGATGTTCCACAAACACATTACTTCTGTCCAAAATCAGCATATTTTACAGGTTAGTGAAAAAGAATTTTAAAAATAAATTTATCCTGATCTGATTAAAAAATCTGCCTTTAAATATATCTGAGATTGTACTGCAAATTCAAATTGCCAGTGGATCTTATTGCCTAAATTTAAGTCAACTTGGAGTGAAATCCAGATAATTTTTTACCTTTTTTTCAGCTTCTTTATCATACCCCTAAAACCTACTGCAGTGAAAGAAAACCCATCCACAAAATAAAGCCATGTAAACTTACCTGTTTAGGGTTTTTATTTGTATCTTGAGCAAAGCAGAAGAATTGAGGAAGTATTTCTTTTGCTTTCCTTGTTTTATCTTTTAGATGTTATGAAAATATATTATTATTTTATGATATTATAGCAATTAAGGGACTATTTTTAGGCCCACAATTTCTTAACTTCAAAACTTCTGCTTAAATTCCACTGGGATTTATGGATTAAACACATGCTCAAAGTGAGTGTGTAATTAGATGTTTTGCTGAATTGGATTTTTAATTGCTAATTTATTTTTAGTAAACTTTTATTGACATCCCTGTTTATGTAAAGGAGCTATTTAGGTTTTCAATGCAAGATTTCCTTTGCAGAATTTCTGAAGAATTACCTTCATTAAAGCAATGAGGTTGAATTAATTATGAAGAACTCAGAGACAAAATCAAACGGGGAGCAATAAAACTGCAATCCCACGTATTTCTTTTGGAGTTTCTCCATTTTAATAAAGGTGAAGTGGACAAACACATTATTTCATCTATGAAGTACTTTAATACCTGCTTTCCCTCACATACAGTGAAGCAACTTTGTGGCTCGTAAAAGCAAGAGGGGTTGGGTTGGCGTTTTTGGTGGTGGTGGTTTTGGGTTTTTTTCCCAAACAAGATCTACTTCATTACAACAAAAATGACATTGTAAAAATAAAATAGACATAATGAAAAAGATGAAAATTGAGACTTTACATTGAGACTTTATCTTTATGGAAAAGCAACTATATATAGGTGACCCTTTTAAAAGAAGGAAAATGACTTGAAAAAGTCTCAAACCAAATGAGAGACTTCAAAGATTTCCCCAAGATTTTTGCTTTGTTAGCAATATGGAAAAACAAATAGCAAAGCATGTTGCAGGAGAGAAATTCTAAAATTTCACAAACAGAATTATTTGAAAATATGACCTGGTTTATTGACAACATAAAGCAGACTTAGCATAAAAAAAATGCATAATTGGTCATGGGACAGAAGCCAGCTAGCTTGATATTGACATGATTCCTATCAAAATTCAGGATGGCCACATAGCATTTACCAGTGATCTTACCCATGGATATCCTGGTGGCATCGATGCCATCTTACAAGTTTTTAAATGAAAAGATAAAACTGCTGCTTAAATGAAAGGATAAAACTGCTGATGGGAAAAATTTCTGTACTCACCCTTTTCTAGGACACCTTTTTCACACAGCAAGACTTTATTTAAGTCTTTGTAATTGCTTTCTGTATTGTCTTTTTTGCACTAGACTTCCCCCTGCCAATACTGGTTGCAGGCTCTGTTCATCCTCGGAGCTGCCTAAAAGGCACAAGGTGGGAGTGGGGTGCAGGCAGAAGGAGAGCCAGGCACAGAGCTGGCAACTGGCAGTGCCCACAGGGATTGACTTCATGTCCCTTCAGAAAGCACTGCCCTCAGCGGGGAGGATGTCTGTAGCTATATGCAAAATGAGGAGTGAATCTTTGATATATTTTTGGGATTTATGAATTTTACGCTTTTTTTTCCAATTTGTCTGTCTACAAGCAGCATATTTCTTGTCCTCAAGTCAGACTTTGGGTTATAAGGAAATCAAGTTTTCATTGCAATGAGGCAATGGCCTCTTTTCTATTTTACCTTATATGTAAATGTCCATTGGAATGAATACAAGAATTTGTAGCAAGCAGACTGGGTACATTGAAGGCCATTCAGGTTTTGCATATTCATTGCATGCACTTCTAACTGACATTTTACCTGGGCTTTTAGTTGAAAAGGTGCTGAAAAATAGAAGACAAGCAAAGCCTTTGGAGCAGCCAAATCCATCAGCTTTAGTGCTGTGCTAATGTCACCTTGTGGCTTTCTTTTTGCTGTGAGAATAGAAAAGCTCTTACCTTTACCTGTAATATATGGATACGTTCCTTCTTCGTACCTCCCCCAGGCTTCTCAAAGAAATATCCCACAGTCTGGCGTTTTTCTGTTGCAGACCTTTGCACTAGGTCTGCAAACAAGAACAAAGAATTCATAAGCAACCAAGAAGCCCCCAAAACTGACCTTTCCATATTAGTTTTGCACTAATGTAAATGCTTGCATAGGCCACAGGAAATACAAGAGCTATACCTAGAAGCAAGGTTAAAGAAACATCATTCTGGATTCCCCAAGATAAAATCAACTTTTTGCTACTATCAAGTCTGAGTACTTTGTGGGAAAATTCCCTATCATTGGGTATTTCACATGAACTTGGCATCTCACTAGGGAAACACATCAGACATTTTTATGCATTACCATCTGTCCAGAACTTCCATATCAATTACTTTTATATAATAATCTGAAGGGTTTATGAAAAATCATGTAGCATTCAGAGAGGATTCAACACAATCAAAAGCTGACATTAAAAAAAAATATCAGATTCCTCAGAAAAAATTCAGATTCCTCAGAAAAAAACCCAGTAGATGGTTTCCTGAACATTTTGGGAGCAGAAAGACATCATCCAAATAATTAGCTGATTGCGTTAAAAAAATTGAAAAATGGGATCCTGCTTATCTAGGGGAATTAATTTGGTATTTAGAAAAAATGGTCCGATTCTTTTTCCTGGTAGAACCAAGGCAGTCCCCCAAGTCTGGCAAGTATAAAACAAGCTCCATAAAACCTAAAGCAGCACCTGGGGAGCATGCAGAATGGCACAGGCCCTCCCACATGGACTCTAGAGGACCAGCTGAGCAGGTCCCTGAATGTGTTGATTGCCTGGGTCAGGTCTGCCATATCTCTTTGGGGAGCTTGGGAGTGAGCAACCCTGCTTCATAGCTCACATCTGATCAACACATCTCGTATCTGATCATGGAAGTATGGAATGATGGAATACTTTGGGTTGGAAGGGTCCTTAAAAACGATCCAGCTCCATCCCCTGTGCCACAGACAGGGGACACCTTCCACTACATCAAATTGCTAAAAGCCCCCTCCAACCCAGAGACTGAGGCCTCCACTTCTCTGGGCAACCTGAGCCAATGCCTCACCATCTCTGTCAGGAAGAATTTCTTCCTAATATTGAATCTAAACCTACCTTCTTTCAGTTAAAACCACTACCCTTGTCCTATCACCCATCCCCTGCTGTCTAAATCTGATGTCTGCATCTCACCCTGAACAGATTATGTCTATAGCCTGTAGGTTCCTCTATGAGAAATAACCTTTGGATTCTGTATGCACACTGGCTGTGTACCTCTGTTGCCACCAGGAAATAGTTTGGTCTTTGTGCAATGTCCTAGTGAGTTGTCTGCTGAAGAGGCTGATAAACCACCACTCTCTATCTTCCCCCAGAAATCATCTCCATCTTTTTTTTCTATACCCACAGCTGTCTGTAGCTGGATGATTTCCCAGAGACATTTTCTTTGATCTCTTGACAAAAGGTCAACAGCTAAAAATACAGCTTGTCACCTGAGTATTGCTAAAAAAAGAGTACTCTTCAGATGGTCTCTGCTGTATTGAAGAAAACATGACAAGTGAGAGATCTGACTTGTCACTCCTTGTGAGGGAAGTGATGATCTCAGTATTCAGTCAGCTCATGTGCTGGCATTGTGCTGATGAAGACACAGTAGCTGGAAATTTCACAGGGACTCAATACCCTGAGTAGAACGACAGCTTTAAAGAAACTACACTGTGGACAGGCTATGTAAGAGGATGAGAGGCTGATATCCAGACTTAACTGAAAAAAAATAACCACACCACTTTTCACACTGAAGAATGTTTCTCCAGAGATGGAAGGAGAGCTGGAGAGAGCAGAATCACCAATCTCAGTTCACGCTACACCAGGAATGGGCTCTTCCTACCTTATGGGTTAGAAATCTAATCATGTGGAGGAGCATGAAAGAAAATTAAAAAAACAAACCCCAAAACATATATATATCTAAATGCTTTACCATTTTACACTGAATTTTATATTTCACTTGGCCTGCTCTTGGCTCATTCAAAAAACAAGCAGTAACAAACTGAGGTTGTAGCAAATCTCAGCAAATATTTTTCATAAAAAGTCTCAATCCAGAATCATCTAAGGCTCTCAGTTTAGGTAGAGCTTTATGTAGAAAAAAACACCAGTTAATAGTGAATTATGCAAAAGAGAAAGCCAACGTAAATAATCTATTAGAATTCAATGGTAATTATGCAATTTTAGTTTCTATAGCTTTTGTCCTTAGTTCAGTAATAATGAACTCTCTATGAAGAAAATACCATGGCATTTCAACACATACAGTTAAAAAAAAAAAGAAGAAAAAAGTGAAACACCCCAGGACAAAAATAAATCAGTTTTTGCCTTATGTGAACTAGTGCACAAGATAGAATTGGACAACTTGAAAATTAAGTTAACACTTTTGTAAACATGCTGTCACATAGAAGTAAAAGATGGCAATTTTTTCAGAGAGAAGATGGGAAAATATTATATGTTATATTTAGTTATGTTTTCACATTTTTCAGGCCTTTGTCACTCCTTCTTTCTGTAAGCACACAGTCTATTTTCTTTATTCATCACCCGAAAATCTTTCCTGAGAGAACTCAAGAAGCAAGTTACAAATAAAAGACTCCATTCCATGTTTTGTTCATTAACAACATAGTTTATGAACACGACATACTAGGTTTAAAAGAAGTCTTTCACAGCAATTTTAACAGCCAAATGTAACAGCTCATTTAGAGTCTTACTTTGCATGCAGCCAAAAAGTTGATCCAGATTGATGAAGAATTCTGAAAATATTGTGGCAAATTCCTCCTTTATTCAATATACAAAATACACCCTAACTTAAGGGACTTGGAGATTACATTTTCAAAATGTCATGGATGGAGTTTGTCACAATTTCTAAGCATTCTAATAATAACTAGATGACAGAACACCCTAAAAAATACTGAAAGTATTTACTCTAACTAGTAACAGTGATCATCTTCTTTCCACTAAAGACTATATCACAGAGATAATGCATAGCACCTCAGACAGGATAACACATATATATTGAATAAAATACCTGCAGGATCTGAGTCTGTAATAACATTCAGGACAGTGACAGTGCATAAGGATTATCTTTAAACAATCCACACAATTAAATTTAAGGCTTCATCTGTTCAATGTTAAAAGTATTTGAAAGCCATAGTTTATTGAATAAATTAGACTAAATTGACAACGCCTGATGCAGATATGAAAAATGCAGGTTTGTTCCTTACTTCAAAGCCAGATTTCGAATCTGCATCTTAACAGTTTATTAAATTATATTTTCTACATAAATATGTATATATGCAAAGGAAAATCCAAGTAGAAATATTCCAGCATCACAGCGGGAGACTAGAAAATGATTAAAATATCAGGACAACTGGGATATGAGGTAGGGGAAGAATGGACATTTGACTTTTGGCTGACACTTCCAACCATATGTGACACTTCCAACCATATGGTATAATGAATGTAGAAAATCAAATTATACACTTGACTGAACAAAATCATGGGAAAATTTGTAGTCCAATTTGTTTCTTTAAACTGAAACTGATACCTGATTTCTAAATGTGATGCCACTGAATTAGGTATAAGCTGTTCTGGAGTTAATTCCAGTTTCATCTCTGGCAGAACTATCCCTGTGAGCCCTGTAATATATTCTGCATTTTCCAGCAGCAAGAAAATAACTACCACATAAAGAAGAAGCCAGAGGGAATAAAATGATCACTTCCTCTTAAAATAAACAAATGCATTGAAAGACTTGAGATGGAAATAGTTTTTTAGTTTTTGTCCAGCAGTTTGCTGGAAATCATTAAGAAGTTTCATTACCTCTGAAAGGTGCAAGTAAAAGTGCGTCCATGTCACAAACACTTGAGTCAGAATGAGACTTTTCTGGTCCCTTGAACCCCCCTTTCCTATTGTGCTTGTTAATACACAATCTCAGTCAGATTTGAATGTATTAATAATTGAGAACAAACAACATTTGCTAGCTGATTCTTAGTAGGTGTTTTAACCCACTCAAATAACCTAAGAACATGTTGCCTTCATCTTTGGTTTTGCTGTAATCGTGTTGCTAGTGAAATAGAGAACTTCCTTTGACTACAAGTGCAATTAATATAGTGCATTAGAGAGAAGCCTTCAAGTAACAAATTAGGTTTCCTTTTCTTATTATATGATTTGTTGTAGCCAAGTAGTTTTGCTGTAATTTTACAGTAGTTGTAATTGACAACAACCTTCCTAGCCAAGGACTGGAAAATATACCTGCAAAGACAACATAGAAACACAAGGACAAATGTAGGCTGGGCTGAGTTACCCTAAGGAGCAGGACTTGGTGGTGCTGGTGGATGAGAAGTTCAGTATGACCCAGCAATGTGCACTTACCCAGAGAGGCAAATCTATTCTGGGCTGCATCAAAAGCAGAGTGGTCAGCAGGAGAAAGGAGGTAATTCTGCCCCTCTTCTCTTGTGACACCCCACCTGGAGCGCTGCATCCAGCTCTGGAGCCTCCACATAAGAAGGACATGGACCTGTTGGAGTGAGTTCAAAGAATGGTCACCAAGATGATCAGAGGGAAGGAGCTCTTCTCCTATGAAGGCAGACTGAGCTGGGTCTGTTCAGTCTGGAGAACAGAAGGCTCCCGGGAAATCTTTGTATCAGACTTCCAGTACCTGGAGGGGGTTGGCCACAGAGCTGGAGAGGGATTTTTATAAGAGCATACAGTGATAGAATGAGGGGTCATGCATGAAAACTGTAAAAGTGTAAGTTTAGGTAACATATTAAGGGAAATTCTTTACTCTGAGAATGCTGAGCACTGGCACAGGCTTCCTAGAAAAGTTTTGGGTGCCCCTTCCCTGAAAGTTTTCAAGTAGAAGGCATCACTCCCAAGGCAAGGGGCTTGCAACTAGATGATCTTTATGGTCCCTTCCAACTCAAACCATTTTATAATTTCTTGCATAAATCTAATAATTTCCCATGACTTAGTATATCAAACAAAAAATACTCACCAAAACTAACCAACTAATCAGACATATAAAAACAATCACAAACCAAAGAAAAAATTCCCTACATTTTTCCTGACTTGACTGCTTCTTTAAGTTTAAACAACATTTTAGGGGAAAAAGTCTCCTGGAATCTGCACTGGAAATAAAAACAGGTTCATACTGTCCTTATTGACACAGAGCCACAATGCAAATTCTTTTGGCAATTTAAAGGATAAATATAAAGCTGCCACTTTTTTTAAACTGGCATTGGAGTAACCAATGCCTTCAGTAGACAAGATACTTGAACATCTTTAGGCTCACCTCTTAAATATTCTTTTATTGAAAATTTTTGCCCTGGCCTTATTTGAAAGGTTGTATAGACTATTATCCTTTATCAAAGAGAACACTTTCAAAATTAAAAAAGAAACCAAACATCATAGTTTGTTTTTTGGAAACTTCTCTATCTACAAAGGAAACTGGCATCAAAATGTTTCAGGAGAGAAACTTTTAGAATGGATAATTAGTTTATTGGAAAGAATCCTTTCAAGCATCATTCTGGGACTAAAAAAACTAGAAAGAGAATATGTCTGTCTATTCAGTATTTCAGGTCAGGATCATGAGTGTAATTTTCAAGCGAATCTACCAGTTGGCCTTTGACTACCACTGCTTTCCTTGATATCACAAGTCATTTCAGAGCATGTGGAAAAGTTTTCTCTCAGAAACTAGACCAGAAGGCTCCTTCTTAAGGTAATTCAACTGCTAATGGTCACTGAGAACCTGGGAACAGATTTAGAACTACTCCAAAAATAAATTCTTCTGTGATTTTGGGGAGTGCATCCTTTGGAGTGATTGCTTCCCTTGGCTGTACTGAAGACAGCTATGATTAATTTTTCTTCCTGTGGGTATTCACTTGAGTTTTACTTTTCTGGTGACCCACAGCAGTCCATAACTTAAAAGTATCCATAATTTGTACTTTCCCTACTTTTTGGTCACGTTACATTAACTACTCAGTCTAGAGTGAGACAAGCCCTTTTTTGTTCCCTATGTCATTTTTTCCCTCAGTGTGAAAATAAAATATATCAAGAAAGCAAAGAACTGAAAAGGGAGCTCATTCTGACACCTATTTGGGTGTTATCTGTTTCATAGCTATATTTAAGGTTCAAGGGGGGTTGCTACTTGCATGTACCTATGGGTAAAAAAACCTCACTAATCATAGAAAAGTATTTCTGCTGTTTTTAAACCTACTTGGTTTAAGTCCTATGTAGATGCAAAGATATGTACCTATATAAATACTGCCTGTACATGTATAGGTTAATTTTAAAAAAAGATACCATTGAGTAATAAAGTGTCAGAGTCCACCCCTCCTCCCTGCTAAAACAACAACAAACCCCCAGTAATTGAAGTAAGAAGCTTCAACTCGTTAAAACAAACTGTTAAAGGAAACAATTTGCAGGCAAAGCAGATGTTACACTGGTCTCAGCTGAAAAGATTTAGTTGCACTTCTTCTGCTGTTTCGTTTAATCAAAAGGAATTTCATGCTTATGGTTACTCCTCATATCATTCAAACCAGGCAAATGACCATTTTAAACTAGAGACATGCATATCTGAAATAATTATTCATAACAGAACACAAACAAGGTTTTAGGGAAAAAAAAATGTCCTTGATGATTACTTGGTTTTGGAACAGCAGTGTTTTTTTAATGAACTCTGTTTTCCATGCGTCTGGAAAAGTGTCAGCATTTCCTACAGTAATCTTTTCATGTGACCTCCTGAAGGAGGTGGTATTAATACTTTTATAACTTACTATCCTACTCCCTTAGCCCAGTAAATTGTAGGTGCTGTAGAAAACTCATTAACTAAATATATATCAGCTGCAAATATGATAAAAACACTTCTATTATTTGCTGTTGGTATTTCAGCTGACACCAGATTTCACTCACTGATGGCAGCCCAAAAATTCGTTTTCTGCAGTTTTCCTCCTTATGTGTTTACATTTTTTGCTTTACTGCCACATCTTCCTGTTCCCATCAGTCCTGAAAGACACAAAACTGAGACTATATCAGTACTACAGATGGGAAACCAAGGAAAAGCAGAGACAAGTCACTTATTTAAGTTTCAGGTGTAGCAGTGGAGTGAGTTGAAGTCTTGTAATTCTTACAGAGGCACAGTAAGCCCTGTACAGTCTATTTTCTGAGGTGAAAAAATATAATTTACATCAGTTCATCTCAGTGTAATGAATACCTCTCTGGAGAGATGGAACAAAGAGGGGGGGAAATTTCCCAAGGCAAGAAAGAATTCAATGCAAATCCTATATTTTAGAAAGTGTTATGCAGAATTATCAATCCACTGTATTAAGACATAATGTGTGAAACTGGTGAAACATAGTTTTAAATATCCTTATTGGTGTCATTCTTTAAGCCATAGGAAATGATATTTGCAACAGACTAAATTAAGAAAAATAACAGAGTGAACAAGCGAGTAGGCACACTTTACTCAATGTTCTGTTTTGAAATTATTATTCAGTTAAGTCACAGGTGAATTCTGCAGCAAATGGAAAGTACATGATACTAGCACAATTCTGTTATTTTTCTGTAGATATACATCATACATACCCTCTTGTTTTAAAGTCAACACTTGGCTCAGAAAACTGTGGTATGTCATGAATTGGAGCACTGACAGCAACCCTGAGTTAGAAAGAATGTCACTGAACCACATGATAGCTCAGGAAGGGATCCCAGGAGGTCTGTAGTCCAACCCTCTGCCCAAAGAACCTCTGGGATATGGGGAGGCATTATGCTAATAGAGTGTCAGGTAATAAAATGAAATTATAAAATGAGTAATGCCTAATAATAATGGGCTTGGCAGAATGTGCCTACAACCTTGGATATTTATTGTGAATATGTGAGTTAACTTTTTACAGGAAACTTTTTACACTTGAAAGAAAGCAGCTGCCTTGCAGACAGGACACAAACAACAAAGAAATACTCTTAGTATCCAGATCAATGGGATATCAACAGACACATTCACACTTCTTACATACCACCAGCTCATTTGCTCCTGGTGCAAGAGACAACAAGTCATGAAATGCTGGACATTGCTAGTTTCAAAAAAGCTATAAAATGAATTTGCAAAGTCAGCTGTACCAATGCTACTGGAGAGCTAATTCCATGCCAGAAATGGTCTTTGAAAGCTGTTACTTTTCTGAGCCTCCTTCCTTGGTCCTTGGAACCCAAGGAATTGCAGTTGAGAGAAATGTTGTATACTACCATGAAGAATCATGACCTTGAATGCAGAATCTCTATTTATGCATATTTGTGTGTTCTGTCCAGTCTGTCCATGTGACTCAATGCCATGAAATATCAGTGTAGTTTCTGAATATGGAGACTACTCTTGATTTCACAGAAACCACCACCAGCGCTCACAAGACTAACAGTCCTGAATCACAGTCAGTCATGTCCTAGACAGTCAGTCAAACTACCCAAGGAAGCGGCAGAGAGATTTCCCACATAGTGTCCTGTGGTGCTGTGATTGCTGTATACTCATCTTTATTGTAAATAATTACAGATAAATTAAATAAAAAATATATTTGTTGAAAGGACATGTAAGGGAATATTTTATTTTCTAAATAAGTTATTAAAAGTTAGAACAGATCTGGAAGTTGGTTTTGCTTTTAACAGCTCCTGCACTGAAGTGGGTTGGGGGGGGGAAGCTAAATTTTACTCTAAGTGTCAAAATACTCTTCTGTTTTTCACCCTTAAACATACATTATGCCAGAAGGCAGTTTGAAAGCAGTAGTTGAAAATTTTAAAGCCAGGGTGGTTGATTGCCAGAAAAATAAAATATCCTATGTGAAGTCAGTCCTCATGAACTTGTGCCTCAATGCCAGCAAACCCCAGGTGGGTAATTATGACCAGTGATCTGTGAAGGATCAGTATAGGAATTTCACTGACAAGAGAAATCATAAACCATTTTCTTCTCACTTTAAGCAAGCCCTGAAATTTTCATTTAGGCTAGTATAGTAGTCTTCTAGTTTTGTATTTGAGAGAATTTAAGAGATGGTAGAAGTGGTCTGATAAAGTGTTCTGGCCCATGTATTTCAGCATGTCTTAAGCTCTGTGCCTTCTGCAAGCTGTTTCCAGTAAAGTGCTCTGCTGTGACAGACAGAAACCTGAGATGTATCACCTGAGCCATACTGCATTTCAAAATCCGATATGTGGAGCTGATCAGCATTGAGATCTGTTCTATGAGTCAACAGCATCTCAGTAGTGATCTGGTCTCCTCATTCACCTGATAATGGGGTGGGAAAATGATTGTGATAGTTTTTCAATCCTTGGACAATTCACAGTGATATTACAGAATCAGAGAATGTGTGAAATTGGAAGTGACCACAGCAGATCATCTGGTCCACCTTCCTGCTCAGGCAGGGTCATCCCAGAGCACACTGCACAGGATTGTGTCCAGATGGTTCCTGAATATCTCCAGTGAGGGAGACTCCACATCCTCTCTGGGCAACCTGTTCCAGTGCTCAGTGACCTGCACAGCAAACAAGTTCTTCCTCCTGTTTGGGTAGATCTTCCTGTGCATCAGTTTCTGCCCATTGCCTCTTGTCTTCATAAACTGACAGTCCAAATCTGAGCATGCATGTTTGCAGCATTTGGGTTTACTCCTGATGATGAGGCTTTTCTGTGATTTTTGGGATATACTATCCTACAAAACAAAACCCCCAACCCCCAAAAAATCCCAAAGCTGAAATAAAACTAAATAAAATGCCACCAAATAATTATTAAGCTACACAAGCACTGAGATGGATCTGAAGCTGTGAGCATATTGTAAGTGTCTTGCTTTCATAGAAGGCACAGACTGACATGGGGCACCTGATGAATAACTAGAGGCAACTTGAAAATCTGTAGTAGTCCCATTGGCAACATTAATCAAGTCTAATTTCTGTGGCAGTCTGGCATGCAACTAAGTGAACATTCATATGTATTTTTGTAACACCATATGCCACTGGCAAATCTAAGTTATTAATAGAGCTCATTGTGAGGGAGTCATTCCATGGCAGATGCTTCCTTAGCACAACAGATTTAAATCTTACCAAGTGCCACCTTGCCAACTCTGTTCACCTAGATTGCCCATTTGTCAAATTTTCTCATAAATAATATTACACTTTCTTCCAGCACAATCTTTATGACAGAGAGTACTTTCTGTAACAAAATTAGAACACCAAACTATTAATCTTCTTGTAATCTCTTTTCAAAATACAGCTACATTATGTTCAGTACAAGCCATTCAGTGATGAGTACATGGTGGGTGCAGAGTTCCTGTAGTCACTGATTGTTAAAATGTGTTAATTATTATTTCCTTTAAGAATCCTCACACTGTTTGTGCTAGGATGAATCCCCTTTCAGGCAATAACCATCTTTATGTGGCTTGCTCCAGCATGATGTTCTGATGCTATTTCAAAAATAAATTGGTGTTACAATACAAGTGGTCTATTGTCATACACTGTATCAAAATGAAGACAAAATCATTTGGTAATTTTGTCATGTGGGCTACCTATTTATTGCTTTCTTTGATTTCCTTTCTAGATGGAATTTGACAGTGGTTATGGTGTCTAATGGGAGTGACAACAGGAACATTTCCAGTCTATCAGAATGTGGTACACTGCACTATTGGATCAATACAATCTCTCATATCAGTCTTTCCTGTCTTGTTCAGTTTATTCTTCTATTCCAGATTGATTGGTTACATGGTATATTTTTAGAAGATAATGTCATAAAAATACTAACATGACATTATAATTAAGCATAGCCCATATTTTCCCTGCCTTTTTATCACCAGTTTGACTGAGACATGAAGAAAGGAATAGACATCAGACAGCCCCACACAGCAAATCAATGGCAAAAGTAATAGGGAACACCTTCTTTTAAGAGAAAAAAAAAAAAACAACAAACAAACAAAAACCAAACAGATTACGTGATATTAGAGATTATATGATACTAGGAAAAAGATTTGATGTTTAATGTCCTTTGCACCTTCAGTAGATATTGTAAAATGTACAAAAAGACTTAATTATTTATACTAGTATTAATAAAGGCACTGGAGACCTCTAAGATCATATTTAGCAGCTGGGCTGATGGCTTTCTGCAGTGAATTTGTGGCAGTGATAACAAGGCTCCATAAAAGTCACCATTTGCTGTGAAAAATCAAAGACCCAGAAGAAATGTAGACCAAGAAATTTGCAGAGAAATGTATCAGTGTTATTAAAAGTAGAGCCATGGGAGCTGGGAAGAAATTGTAGAGCAAGAAAGCACATAAACCTTTCAGATAACTTAATAGAAGCCAAGGGAAGTGTTAAAGAAATTAGGACAGTAAACCAAGGATAGGAAAAAAGAGAATTAAGTGATTAAAAGGAAGCAAGGGCAATGAAATGGAAAGCTATGTTTTCTAGTTTGTTCTAGAGGTGTCTTGAAAGACACAGAGTAAATTGAATGTCCAGGTGTAGTGTGAAAATACTGCATTATCTGAAATGCAGAAAACAATCTTTAAGTTTTTTCTGTTGCAGTTTAGATGAGCTTTGATAACTGAAGATATAGTAGATTTTGAGACTATATTGGGTTGCAGCACATGATTTGGACACCCATTTCTGCTACCAGACCTTTATTAAAAGGTCTTTGGGGAATGTTGACTTTAAGGATGATCAAGAGTCATCAGTCACCACTACAGTATTAGTAGCTTCTAGTTCATGGGATCATATATAATGCAATATGTGGAAAATTAACATATAGATGGTTCTATGATTCATCACCTAATCTACTATATTTGTTTAAGATTACAAAAAAATATTTAAGAGAACACTACTACTTCAGGTGTCCTTACAGGCTGGTTTAGCTTACATATGATATCTGTAAAAAACCTTTGCTCTTGGTCTGTGCTGGTTTACAGTGCAGCACCTTCAGTGCAGTCAGTATGATAATGCCATTTGCTGTTGCAAAGACTTCATTGGAAATGGTTGGAACTCTTCTCCACCAGGTTCATTTTGATCTCTCAGAGAGAATTTAAAGGAGGGGGAATACTTTCTGCATTGCAGGCAGGTGGCTATAACAGATGAAGGGAAACAACCTGAAACTGTAATAAAGACCACTTTTAAGCCTTTTACTACAAGCATTTGCCTGTAAATTGTTGATAGAGTTCACAGTCCCAGAATGCTGTTTCATTAACTTCAATTTCTGAATGTAGCAATACTGCTGTGCACAGACCATTTCAATTCTGCTATATCTACTGACTGCAACATTATTGTCTGAGCTTACCATCATCACTTATAGATTTACCATTCCAAATCCAAATTACTAGAGACCACTCCCCAGTAGAGCCCATATTAAACAATTTCAGATCCTGCTGACAAGTGAGAATGAAGCAGCCTGCTATACAAGCCTCAAGCTAGATGAGAAACTAGGGCAGGATTTGCAGAAATTGGGGAGAGGAAGAAGCAGCTGGTTACAGACCATGCACAGCCTGCCTGCTGTGCCTGGTGTGCCCAGTGCCACTCTCTGCAGGAGAGGTTGCATCATTTCATGGGACCTTTTTTAGCACCATAGCTACATCTTGCCCATTAGTGTTACCTGCCATCTCTTGCATTTTTGAAATAAGGATGACTTAGGCATTGTTTTTTTTCCTTCTTCCTCAGGAAAAAAAATAGGAACCAAAACTCTGTGTTCCTGTTGCTACGCATTTGAAACCTCATCTACCTCATTTTGTTAATGACGTGGCAAAGGGGGCTCCTTGAGATAAGCACCCAGGCCTCTGAAGGTGGCTGCCTTTCAGAAGCTGTTCTCTGTTTGCTGGCACTCAGGTCATGATGTAAAACCCCATCTTTCCTCCTACAGTCATATAAATGCTGCTGTTTCTTCAGTTTCTACTTTTGATTATTTTCCAGACAATCTCTCTGAAGTTCTGTATCCAAAATGAAGGAAGGGTGGATGGAAATGTGTAGCTGCACATATACACCCTTTGACTTAATAAACAATTTCAGAGTACATCTACATGACCTGCATGACTTCATAGACCTGACACTAACCTTATGCTCTTCTCTAAGGGACTACTTCAGCTCTGGAATGAAAAATTGAATGCAATTTAGATTTTAAGTCTCAAGAGAGCTTTGTTTGATATAATTACATTGCGTGTCCTGTCTGCTGTGATTTTTGTCTGCTTGAGTTTTTTTCCTTTGGGCTTAGAACAAACCTATACTCTGCTTAAAATCTAAGGTGACATTGAAGTACTGAGGTGAATACATGAAAACTAGAGTTGCAGAGATAAAATGAGAATCCAGGCTACAGGATTGTGTCTTAACTCTTCTATACCCCATCATACTAATTGAGATTCTCTCTTGCCCTTTGAATTGTTTACAGGCAATTTTGGTAACCAATATTTGGAATTATTCCTTCACGGTAGCAGGAACTGTGTGAAGATCTTATAGGAACTGCAAAAATTTAGGGATCTTTTCAAAAGGAAACAGCCATAACTCATGTTAGCTGAACTCAGTTTCCCAAAAGATAATTTCCAGACCCGGTTTCATTACATTATCATGCTGTTGCAATCGTTTAGCTCAACACCAAACAGATAAACTGTTTAGGCAAGCACCCCCTGCAGTGGTACAGCCACATACAGCCAAAAATTGACAAGCTCATAGCCACAAGTAGCAGACCAGCAACACTAGAACATGAAAGATATTAGGAACTTTCAAATAATGCCATAAACAGCCTTAAGCCACTGGAAGTAATGCAAGCTGTGTCTAGTTTTAGACTAAGACAATTAAAGAAGGACATATAGGGAGTCTGAACAGCAGTGTGGACATTTGATGTGTCCTCCCCGATGAATAGTTCATTCTTTTGCTATTGGTACCAGAAGACCCTATACTGATATGCCACTAACCAGTCTGGTTAATACTTACTCTATTTGCTCAAATCTTCTCTCAATCATGACTACCCACTAAATATTACCAAATTGCCTTATGTTTATACAAGTGTTTATTTCTAAGTTGTGTTTACGTTAATTGTTTGCATTAGAATAATTAATCTGATTTTCTAAGCTCTTATTCACAAAGGGAAGGCCTACTTACCCCATGTAAGAGTAAACCTTCCTGACATTACTATTTAAGAACACTTTAAATCACTTATTACTTCCAAAATGATGGCATTAAGAGTTTCAAATAGTTAATGAATTGGGGAGACCTTACTAAAAAACCCCAAAAAGCTACTCTATTGTTTCTTACAATAGGTCCTGCTTTATAAACTTTAAGAGTTAAACTGTTTTCAGATCTATGAAAATTTAGCCATACTTTGGCAGTGACATAAGCAATCGACTGTTATTTGGAAGGGAAGCCAAATAGAAGGCCAAAAAGTAGCAGAAAAATTTGATTTAAGAGCAGTTGGTAGTGGTGGTCTTTACCACAATGATAGGAAATCAGGTGAGAAGTAGCAGCTTATGAGACACTCAGGAGACTACAGGGAATACTGAAGAGAAAATATGTTTTGATTTTGTTGTCTTAGTGCTTTAGTGCTTAGTGGTTATACTTTTCTTTTCTCTTTTCCTTTTTCAGGTACCATGAATTCTCTTCAGGTGAATGACAAAATAAAATTTTCTGCTTCTTTTTGTGCATTGGTACCCTTGGAAATTCAGCATGAACCCCTCCAAATTATTCCTCAGAGATGCGGGGTTTTGTCCCAATGATTTTGCATTTAATAATGTATATTGCAACATTTTCTATATGCAATACCTTGTTATTTGTTAAGAACAAATAACCATAATGAAGGGCAATTTTTCTTACATGGTATTTACAGGAAAAGAAAAAATTATTTCAAAAAACCAAAATGCTTGTTTTTCCCCCATTACCTCTTCCCTTTGCCAATAAAGAGGGAAACTCATCAAACTTTTGTTAAGAAATAGGAAACTTAATTCCAAAAAGGTTATGAAACCTATCCAAACATCATGAAAATTAAGAAACTCTCAAAATAAGAATTAAAAATCTGAGACATGCTTTCTAACTCCCGCAAAATCTTACTTTTTAGAAGGAGCAGTAAGCCCAGATCAATCATGGCAGGGCTTTGTCAGGCTGTGAAATGGCACACAGCAGGTCAAACTGCAGTTCTAATCAATCCCATACCACACTGTACAAAACTATGCACTTCAGGACCACCATCTAGGATAGGAGGAAAATAAAGCCAGCAGTAAATAGGAAAAAAACCCAAGCATTAAATAAAATCCTGCTTTGAGAGAAAAATTATGCTTTAAACTGTGTTTTTCTGATATTTTTCTTTCCAAAATGTGCCATATGCTTGCTAAACCATGGTTGACAGCTTCATTTTCAAAGATTCAAAACTGTGTTTATTAAAGTTTTGATGCTGGCATTTCTCAGTTCCATACCACTATAAAATTTATTCAGCTGAACTACATGAAATAGGTTGTATCTTAAGGGGAGGGAAGGAAAAATGCTTCATGGATTCAAACAAATACATTTACCTTTCTGTTGAAATGGTCATTGTGAAAGCCAATTTGCACATATTCAATAGTGGCTTTTTAAAAATGTGCATCTTCTGTCTTTATTTATTTTCGGTTCTTTCTCCAGAAGGTGTCAAGAAACAGTGTTTATATTAAACAAAAATGTCAGGGTGCCAGTGCTAGAGACTCTGACTGTAAACAAATCAAAACCTATAAAGATCATAAAGTTTGCAGCAAAACTCAAAATAAAAATGGAGCAATAAATCTTAACTTGCAAAGTTTAACATCCCTCCCCCCCCTTTTTGATTCTTATTCCATTTTTTTTTTTGTTCCAATAAAAAAAACAAAAAAAGATGGAAAGAAGCATTGTGCATTCATCAAATAGACCCATTGCCAGAGCACTCTTTTGCTTTATGGTGTGAATGAATTTGGGACAATTTAATATCCTGATAACAATGAAAAATCACATTTTCTTGATAATAGTTACTATTAAAAGGTAAACATTTCTTGCAGAAGCTTTGTTTTGCAGTTTAGTCTTCTGTGCTGCAAATATTTTCTGTACAAGTGTTTATAAGTCATATGCTTTGCATGGTTTTTTTACAGTGCTTAAAAAACCCAATGTCAATTGTTACATAAACAAAGATACAAAAGGAGGTCAGATCCTTATCCTGAAAAACCATAACAACCTGCTTCTTTTCTTAACATGTGTGTCAATAATTTAAAGACAAAATAAGATGTATTTATTGAGTACTAAGTATTGACTCGTGCCCTGAAACCATGCTTTAGCAGTTCCCTGGCAATATAATAAATTTTGAAAAATCCATGGTTTTCATAGGACTAGAAGGAGGAGGTCTATTTCTTTGTGCAGAGGACAAAATTAATACCACTTGAGTCTTCAGTTTTGCTGTTGTATTTATACTGTACAGGACATCAGTAGTTAAAAGCAGAAGGAGGCAGAACTTTTCATGCTTTGCACTGTTAAGCCATGAACTGATGAGCTTTTGTTCATGGACATAGTTCCTGTTATGGTGATGGCATTTATTATAAAGAACATATATCTTAAATTCATATAAATGGAATGTTTTGTGGGAGGATGAACTGCTTGTTTTTTAAAAATGCTCATTTTAGATCTTTGCACATACTGCACTATTTTAGTTGAGGCTAATCCTGAGCCAAATGCCCAGCTCATTATAGCACTCCTCCTCTCATTTAAGCTAATGACAAAAAGCCTCCCTCACCTGGCAAAAGTCAGGTCAGACCTTAGATGGGCTGCAGGGCACTCAGGCACACGATCCTTTCCTCACTGCCCTGAACCACTGCAGATTTCCAAGTAGCTCATTGCAGATGCAGGGAGCATCCATGCTGTGGGTGTTCCATGCTGTGCAGAGCAGCCAGCTGCCCTCCACCTGCCCTGTCTGTGAGAAAGTCAGGGATACTGCTCCCCCTCTTCAGCAATCAGTCTTGGAGATGGACTTCAGCCTGATGCAGGGCATGTTTGGTAACTATAGAGTCACAGAATTCTTCCATAGCTTTAGAAAGTGTCTGATATTTATTTTTTGATGTAAAAATATATTTGAGTTGGCTTCTGAAGCTCTCTGAAACCTGTTAGCACTTTTATAAGCAAACACATAACTTTCTCCTTAATAGCAAAGAAAATGTGAATTAGAGAAAGTATCTATAATACAGAAAGAGCTGAAAGTTATTCTGTCATCTGATAAACTGATTTTTTATTTAAAGAAAGGCAGCCAGATCCTGACTTTGCCTACTTTAGGGTCTCATTTAACTATTTTTATTTGTGTAATCTAAAATTAACATGATTAATCATACAGACAGTGAGATTTAGCTACCATTAATATCTGTCAGATATTAAGTACATCTAAGTACAGTCACCCATTAATATCTGTCAGATATTAAGTACATCTAAGTACAATCACCCTAAGCTCAGTACATAGTCAATGCAATAATCATGTTCAGCACAAAATCAGCACATGTTCAGTTTTAAGGGATTGGTTATCCCCATTCCTTGCTCCAGGTATGAAAGCAGCTGATGCAGTGGGTGACACCACAGAAGGGCAGCTGGGCTTCAACAGCTGCTTCATGTAATAGACATTTATGTTTTGCAAACCCAAATATCATTTGGCTGAATTAGGAGCTGAAGTTTACCACACTTTTATAGATAAACTAGACATGATTTTAAAGGAGGTCAGCACCTTAGCAATTGCATGGCAGATGGAGCTGGGAGTGGATATAGAGCTCCATAGGTTGTTTCCAGCCTAACAGTGGAAGTGTACACACATCTATACCATAATTCCTCAATTAACAAAATACAAGCCTTGTCTGCATTACAACTGTTGGGACTATATTTGCTCAGATATCCAAGGTTTAAAGTTCATTATGATCTAGGAAGCCAAATTAAAGCTAGTGAGTTTGCTATGTGTGCTCCTGCCCAGGCCCCACATCAGTCAGTGCAAGACAGATTTGTACCACGGAGTGCTAGAACATGACCTGGGCTGTATTAAAAGAACACACTGCTAATGCAGTCACTCCAAGCTTCTTAATCCTGTCATTAAATCTGTACATGCCATTGCTCCTGATGCCTTTGCTGAGCATGTGGAAACAGAAAAAGTTACAGAAGAGAATTCTTCACTAGGCTCTCGTATCACAGCTGACATCAAAAGGATCTCATATTTTAGAGGTACTCCTCATCATGTCACATTTTCCTGATATATTGCTACACCAACACTTGGTCTTATAAATGTATCATCCATTTCTATACTTCCTCGGTTTTTACCTGTTTATGAAAAATATTTTGGTTATTATGAAATTTCTTATTAACAATTAAGAAAGATAACAATTTAATGTTGCATGAATCATGTTTTGTATCCTTTTTGTGCAGCCCTATTCTCATAGATGATTTATGCTCCTGATCATATTTAGTAATGCTTTTGCTACTCTTCTCACAGCTCACACGACATGAATTAAAACTATTTAAAAAATTTATTTCATTTTGTTTTCATGAACTCTATTTTCAAGGTACTTGCTGAAAGTGAGATTTCATGGGACAGTAATTTTTGTGGTTTAAGCTTCAATTGCCATCTGAGACTGGAAAAATTAAACTCCTTTCTTCTGCCTTTCTTTTGTTTTGCAGGTTTTTGATTAGACAAAAGTTGTTGGGTCATTTTTTAATCATAAACTTTTACAATATCTCAAGCTAGAAAGGACCCATAAAGGTTGTTGATAGATTATTGCTTTAGAGAATCAGGAATTCCCATTTGCTGTTCCATCTGAAAGCCCTTTGAGAAGTAATTTTGGAAGGAAGATATGAAAATGGAAGAAATAACTGTTTTCTTCTTTTACTGTGAACAATATATCTTATATTGAACATGAGGAAGACAATGCACCTTCAAACATGTTCTGTAGAACTCTGACACTTATTTTTAATTTTAAACCTTACTTCCTTCCCTTTTTCCACATTATAAACTTGAAGATCATGACACATCATTATTGTTGCAATCATCACCTAATATTTTTTAGTAGTACTGACTATATTCTTTCTGTGTATCTTTACCCTCCTGTAAATTATTCTCACACATTATAGATATCAATACCAGTGGATACTAGGCAGTGTGTAAAAAACTCAAAGAAAATATTATGCTATGATGATTTTAAAACACAATCATTTTACCTAATGATCAGATTTGCTTTTCTTTAGACCATTTTTCCTTTAGACCAAAAAATATTACTTTTATATATTTAGTATTGTCTATTCTATTGAAATAATTTGGCTAGATTTTTCAAAAGCCAATTGTCTAGAGTATGTTTTTTGCTACATGGGAATGTATTCTGAGAATTCCTAGCCATTCATAAATCTTCCAAATAAATCTGAAATTTTCCTAAGTATTTAATACATCCAAAGAGAGGCAGTCATTCCCCAAAAAAGACCTTGTAAAATAACAAAACAACCAGACTTGAGAATAAACACTGCTCAGAAAGCTGAAACACAGTGATCTATTCATTTGAAAACAGCCTTGAATTGGAAAAGCACTTTGACTTTCTGCTATATACAGAAAAACAATCTTGATCTGGAAAGCACCTTGACTTTTTGCAATATACAGAACAGATGCAGAGGTTTAGGGGGTCCAAGGTCTAAATCCATATTGTTTTTGCATTTGCCTTTATACTGGTGGCTCATGCTGATCAAGCTGCTGAATTCCTTGGTGTGACTTTAGCCTTTCTGCTCACTGGCTTTTTTCAGTCTATAAGACACTTATGGCCAGGAGGTTCAGTTATCAGTGTGTTTGGAGGTTTTTTCACGAATGGGACAGGACTGCTGGGATACATTCCTTGAGATTTTATGGCAGCATCAGCCTCATTGCATGGTTGAGATAATAGGAAGATGGCAACAGGTCACATCTTGCCAGCAGCAGCCAAAGATTTCTTTGTTACAGAGCATTTTAAAAGCTTTCTAGCCAGCAGCATATTGCTAAAGCTTAGAGACAATTGCTCTAGCCAATCACTATAAGCACACGTACACTTGCTTCATACAATGCTTGCTTGTATGCCTTCTATTAACAATACACAATATACCATTACTAAGCTTAAAACCTTCTAATGTCTTGCTTAGCATATTTTTCTGGAGTCTTAAGGTCCATTTTAGCCAAGCCTAAAACTCAAGCTTTGTTTCATGCCCTTGCTTGCTCTACTATTGTAACTTTTTCTACTTTCAGACTTTGCAGCTGCAGTTCTAAGATTTCTATTCTTTCTGTTTCTAAGACCTGCTTTTACAGCTTTTTGGAAATCTTTTTACCTTTACTATTTCCCACAGTCAGTACTGCAATCAGGACTTCAGGTAGGGCTATGGTAAAATATCTTACAATAGCTCTGTTCCAGAGTTTTAGGCACACCCTCACACTGGGAGGTTGCGGGGTTTGCAAGGTCTCACAGGATGAGGTGAGAGATGAGAATCTGACTCCTTGTTCTCAGAAGGTTGATTTATTATGATATGATTTGATATGATATGATATGATATGATATTATGGTATACTAAAACCATACTAAAAGAAATAGAGAAAAGATTCATCAGAAGGCTTAACAAGAATGGTAATGAAAGCTTGTGACTGACTCCCCAGAGTCTGACACAGATGGCTGTGATTGGCCATTAATTAAAAACAATTCACATGGAACCAATCAAACATTCACCTGTTGCTAAACAATGTCCAAGCCTCATTCCAAAGCAGCAAGCACAGGAGCAGCAATCAGATAAATATTGTTTTCATTCCTCTCTGAGGCTTCTCAGCTTCCCAGGAAAAAATCCTGGGCAAAGAGGATTTTTCAGAAAATATCATGGTGACAGGAGGTTACCTGCCTGTGCTCCATCCTGGACACTCCCTGGCCACTCATTTCCCCAGTCTTCATCCTCACCCAACATGTGGGCTGCATCCTGGCGCACCTTGGTCCACACCACAGCTGAGGTTTCTCCAAGGCTTTGCAGGTTTCTAAGCTGTCACTGTCACTGTCACTGTCCCCACCCCAGCCCTGCTCCTGTGCTGTGCATTGCCATGGTCCCTCTGGATCTGTGTGCCAGAGCTGCTCTGGGCTCCCAGCTGCTTCCCTTGGAACAGCCATTCCCTGGGGGGCCTTGGCACCACTGGGTTTTTTACAATCTCATCTTTATGTAGAATTAAATGCCACATGAGTTTTAACAACTTAATGTGAAGCAAGTTGGAAAATGGCAACAAGAAATACAATGGAAAAGAGTGTTTTAATAAGTGGTGAACCTAAACCAGTAGTGGATTAGTCATGTTACATTTTGCATTATTACTTATATTATGGCTTTAAATAAGTTATATATTTGTTTTGCACTGACAATAATGAAACTTAAATGGAATAATGTCATTTTAAGTACAGTTCATATTAAAAACAGAAATAAAAAATATTTTTCACTGTCATCTTTCCAGTCACAAAGAAAGTATGATGGACAAGACAGGGAATTGTAATTTTCAGACCACTGGCTGTTGAAGAGTTATTGATATTATTTTTTTATTCTGTATTTATTGCTCACTTTTCCTTTCTTTATTTAATATTTTTATTGCTATCATTCTTATTATAAAAACGGAAAAAAAAAAGACACACATGAAAAAGCTGAAAGATGAAATTATTTCTCAGCTCCTAATGTTGACATTATCATACCATACAAAACCACAAAACTGAAAGAAATGCCTCAGCAACTGAGGGTTTTTTTCTGTCATCACAGGATGAAGAATTTAAGATGTAAATGTCCTTAGAGCCTCTGGTCTATGTGTTGCTGCTCTCCCACATACTGCTAACTACAGGCCACAACCACAAAATAAAAAATTCATTGTAATATGCAAGATAAAGAGGAAGGACAAGAAAAAAGACGTTCCAACAATAACAGGGGATTTATGTGAAAATTCTGGATGATGTGAAGATGTGAACTACACAAGGAACAAAGGAGAAAAAAATCCAGACTCCAAAGCTAACACCTCAGAAGAGCAAGGATATCTCTAACAGCAGACATCTTCCAGTCTTTCAGAGGAGAATTAAAAAATACAATAAATATTTCTAAGACAGATATTACAATTAAAAAAGACTTCTGAATGAGGCAGATTATTTATGAAAATTATGAAGTATGGGATTAATATAGTAAAGGAAGTAATACAAATATTTATCATAGGAAAAAAGCAATCATATGTTCTTTCCAATCCTTCTGAATGCATGAATGACATGTTTGTCTTTCTGATTAGGACCACCCTTAGATATACTTACAGACTCTTTTATCTATGACTGTAACTACTATCATCTGTGAAAGAATAAGAATATTAAATAAAATATCTAGACAGTGAAAAATGTGAAGGTTTTGCTTTATGCAAAATTTTGCAGCGAAAAAATTAGCTGAAGCATTTGAAATTAGTAAAATTAAAACCTTTGAAAAATGCAAGTGTTTTTTATGCAAAACAAATATGAATTTTGCTGTATGTCTAACTATAGAGTCACAGATTTACTTTTATTAATGCTATGTTACGTTAATATCTCAAAAATTTAGTACATTGGAGCATAAGAGAAAAAAGAAAAACTTCTTATCTTCACTTCCCAGGAAGGAAAATTATGCAGAGAAAGACCAACTGCCCTATTTAAAGTCATGCAGGGAATTAAAAGAGAAACCTAGAATATATTTGAACAGAAAGCATTCTTCTTTTCTTCAATTCTGCTGTAGGAAATAGATTCAGTTTATTTTGATGCCCTAAATATTTTGCCTTGTGCAGAAAGAATTATGAACGTTGAATTTGTGTGTTCTTTTCCATAGGAAATAGAAGGAAAGCAGTCCTCCAAACCATATTGATGATAACTATAATGGCAGTTAAAGATTCAAGTGGCCAGCAAAATTTTGGGTTATGGCATGGTTGTGAGCGGGCCTTGGCTGGCTTTTCAGCCGACAACAGCTGAAGGTAAGGATTCTAAATCATGGAAAAAATAAATTTTTATGTTGTTATTGAAGACCCATTTTGCTTCCTTCACCATAAGCCCTACTCTCCAAATTGTTCAAAGGAGAGAAATGTCATTGTCCTTCAGCCCAGACTTGCAATGGACCAGCTGCATCCTGACCCAGTGAACCCCAGCTCTGGCATCAGCAGCCACATTCCCTGTGAGCAAGATGATAAGCACCTCTCAGCCAGGAGACATGCTGTGCTCACAGGAGGGGTGACCTACTCTGGGTTCCAATCCCAGCCCAATAGACACCTCAGGAACCTTCCCCTTGCATCAGTGGAATATATTTACATTCAAATTCAGTGGTAAACCAAGGGTCCTTCTGCCTGTGTTCTGAGCCAAACAGTGTATGGAGCTTGCACTGGATTCCCACTAATAAATCTGAATTCCAGTTGGATTAATCATCTCATTTTCAGTAGTGCCCTACAATGTTACAAGGTTCTTTTTCATCTCAAGGCATGGGCAAAGCAAGCAGCAGGAATGAATTCTTTTATGCTGGCAACATGTAGTGATGATGCATCACTACATTCATGGACAATTTTAATTAAATCACCTGTAAAGGGCTGTAATTTTCTCAATAAAAAGTGTGTAACTTGTAAAATAATACACTGCCTTTTTAAATAGAAATTTTAAAATTATTTTCAAGCCAGGTCTTTTTCAGAGTGTTTCTATTTAATAAAACAACTGGTTTTCTAAGACCACCTAGGAAGAGTATGTAAAGCAAATTACCACTTAATTGAAATCAAACCTACCACTCAACAAATAGTGTAAAGTTATTAAAGCTGGGAAACTATACATATTACAGAATTTTTCACTAAACTAGCTAGCTTCAATTAACCTCCCAGCAGTACATTCTTGATACACTCTGGCAGGCTTTCTTTTCACTTTTCAGTTTTATTATTTGATCTGAATTTCTGGACAACTTCAAGGATCTAAGAATAGGTTTGCTTAGTATCTTTGCCTTATAGCTTTATTTGCTATAAGCAAATTTCTTTATGGTGGCAACTTTGGACACAGTCTCCTACAAGCACAGAAGAGGAAAATCAAAGGCTTCTCCTTGAAAAGCTGGTTCACCAAAATGTTACATTCCAAAAAGTTCTTATTTTTATCATGCCAGAGATATTTTCCTTGAAGAGGGCAAATTACAGTTGTATCTTGACATGGTGTCACGAGTTGCAGGTCTGATTTGCATTTTAATTAACCCAAACAGATAATATGATGCTTTGTTGCTGCACAAGAAGAGAAAATAAAGGTCAAAGTATAACTTGTCTTCTGGAATTAAGTCTTAAATAAATCTCTTAGCTTTCTTTGACATCAACACTTACCTTTACCAGGATGAAATGTCCTACTTCTGCGTGCATCCAGATACAGTAATATGACAGACAATTTGTAGCAATTCTCAAAAAAAATGCTATTATCAGTTGGAAAGATACAATAAGGACCTAATTTTCAATGTAAATAAGAAAGTTAGAACACATTAAAAAGCACTGAAAGAAACTAATTACATAATAACTTAGATTACAATTAGGTCATGTATGAGCCTGGAGTAGAAACCTCTACTGCACAGAGAAAAAGAAGGATGCAAATATGACTTCTTTACCTTGTGTATCAAAGCTTGGCTTCCTCTTATTGTTTCCTATTTATATTTACTTAAAATTTATATTGGTACTGTGCTTGTCACATCTAGAAAATGCTTAAGTCATAACTTTTTTTGGATTTTTTTTCCTTATCTGTATGTAATATATTTGGAAGGGTAGGATGGCACAGGTTTCTGCTTTAGTAGATTAGCTCTGACCAGCCCTGCTGATATTCACCAGAAGGCCAACTCCACATTCTTACATACTGCAATATAGTGCATAAACTGGAAATTATGTATGCTCATTTTGTAGTACTCTACATAATTGTCTCCACCTGTGAAAATTCATAGAAGCAGAGGAACTGCTATAAAATATCTCAATGGGATCATCAATGAGATGTTGCTCCTCTTAAGGCAAACAGAAATAGTCGTAAGGTTTGCTTCAGAGATAATTATTCTATGCCATGGAGGGATTTAAGCCACTCTGGGTTTATTCTTCATGGTCAATTTCTGCTTTGAGTTCCTCAGGTGGAGGTTCAAGTGCAAGCTGAGTATGTGGAATCATTCTGGAATTAGCAAGGCACTGACAACATAGGTGAAGATTTAATCCAGAACCTGACCTGATGTATTTTTTGTGTTGTGGCAGACAGAGAATAGCTATTTCCTTGTGTCAGAGAGCTGCCCAATGTACCTTGCCTCCAGACTTGGATCCTCATGGAAAGATTGTTCTGTGGCTAGATTTGTGCATCTCAAAAGGCTGCAGAGATAATAGAATGGAACACATGTGCTACTGATTAGGATTTGCTCCTAAATGTGTTGTACATACATGAGATAGTTCATTTGTATCACAAACAACAATGGAAAAAATATTCCTATGTCCAGAAAAACTTGCAGTCAAGGAAGAATAATCTAAAAGAATGTTTGAGAAAGTTCCCATTATGGGTTTAGCAAACGCTGTAAATTCAAAAGATTTAAAGAAAGGATCAATGTTACACAATTTTGTATTTCCAGTCAGAAGGACACCAAAAGACCTTAATTCTTCATTTCAATGTGCTGCTTCATTCAAACAAGAATTTATGTTGCCTCTAGCATGATCAGGGTTTATAGATTTGTTACAGCACGAGTCCTTATCTCCCATAGCAAACTAGCAAGCACAAAAACTACAGGTATATCTGTGCTGGAAGGTCTGAGTATCCAGGCTCTACTCTACCTTCAAAATCCTGGTAAAGTTATTTGAAATGCTAGGAATTACTTTTTTATTGGTTTTGGTGAAATCATATACACAAGGAAAAGGAAGCCTGAAATTGTCATAAATTAAATGTCCCATTTCAGGGTTTGGCGGACATATTCTCTAATTTTCCCTGAGATTATATTAATCCAGAAACTGTTGTAGCAGCAGAAAATTGATCTACTTAGAGCTGAAAATCTTTCTAAGAGGTTGCTCTCAGTGCAAAGCCACTGGCATAAAAGTATTCCTTTGTAGTTGGTCTGAAAATGTCAGAGGTGATGTGCAATATAGAAAGATTACAGCATTCCTTTGCAGAAATGTTCAGTTTAACCACACGAGTTGTGCTTCTAATACTAATGCACTTCCAGCACTACTACTTTAGATGTCTCTGTATTTGAATCCTGTTCAAAAGAGGGAAGACAGAGAAGAAATTATTTTGAGTTTATCACAAATCCTCATCTATAAAACACAAACAGTAGAATTCTTCCTAAAATGAAACAAGTCCCAATAACCTTGTAGTTTTGAAAATTTAATTGAATTGCTGAAGGCTGGGAAGCTCTCTCAATGGTTCCTTTGGACTCAGAGAACATTCTGAAATGTCTAAACTACTTGTTATGACTTGAGGAATCTCTTGCTGTATCAACAGACAAGAAGAGCCCTAGAAAAAATTTTAATCACAATTAGAAACCAATTGCCATTCAGATATTTACTACTGTGGCTATCATAAAGAATTTGGATTTAATTGTTTTTAGATAAGTGAAATATTCTTTGCTGTGAATAAGAGAGAGAGAGAAAGAAAAAACAGGTAGTGTAATCTTTCACCTGGGGTATTGCAACCCACTTTGCAACATCTAGCAAATATTTTATCTGCACACTTAGTCTTATCATCAGTGTTTGCTGTCTTTTATCAACTTCACATATTCTTCCACATCTTTACTGAAGCAGTGACAGCCTCCATGAGTAGAACAGTCAAATAACCCACCAACAAATGTTTCACATTGACTAGACTTTGAAAGTGATGGGCCCAACTTTTTTTTATATTCACATCCTTCTGTAAAAAATACATCAACTGAATTTAATACCAGTCAAATAAAAAAGTACTATTAAAAATAACCAAGATCCTCAAACCATTTCCTTTTTGGCATCAGTGATCAGAATTATTTATTACAAGCTTGAGCATTATCCACTAAACCATTTTATCACAATATTTTTGGCACATATGACAGAAGTAGTCAGGCATTAAATGTGAAGCTTTCTTGCTGCAGTGCCTGGAGGTAACTAATCAATGTGGCAAAGATCTTCTGGGTGCATAAGATATATGTCTCATCTTCCAGTGATTAGTTTGTCAAAGCCACAAGATCTATGAATATACTTCTTTAATCTGTCAAACGGATATAATACAGCTTGAAAAGTCATCATCAAACCTGATGTAGCAGAAAATTTCAAACTATTGATTGGATTCAGACATTCACTTTAATCTGAACATGCATTTTGGTTCATCAATAGGTCAAGTAGCTTATGAGAGCAGATCCCAATAATATTCAGATCTTGAGTCAGCAACATAATACACCCTGAGTACTTCAGCTTATTTTTCCGGAGATTACTTTAAAGAGAAAGGAAGTTTTGTGTAAGTAAAGAACGGCAGACTGAAGTTATGTTCAGCTACAACATCTCACCTCTGCAGTGATGTGGAAAAGGTTAAAGCAAAAACAAGAGAAAGCAAATTAAAATGAGATTTATCTAAACCTGCTATCATTTCTGTCAAGAGAAACTGAAATTAAAAAAAAAAAAAAGTCTTGGTGCCCTGAAACAGGAGCTATCTGAATAATACTGCATTTTTTTCTGAAAGGACAAAAGCTGCTGTGGCCAGTTTTGTTTCTCAATACTGGAAGAGAGTATCTACTGCATTCACTTTAGAAAATATTGTATAATTCATCATGCATGTCATGATCTTACTATTAAATTTTCTGTACTCCTTGTTGATAATATTATTGATATATTTGGATTTTCAGCTGTTTGGTTAAATAAAATCTTATAGTGTGCATGATTTATTTTTACTTTACTTTTGCATTATGCATTTATATATTTTTTGTATATAATATGCTTTTTTATGTTTTTGCATATGTGAGCTTCTTGGACTAGTGGAAGATGATCCTGCCCATAATGGAGGAGTTGTAACTAGATTACCTTCAATGTTCCTTCCAAGCCAAACCTTTCCATTTTTGTATTAGTATTGATAACAGATTACTGAAAATTTTATGCCATATATTTCCTTAGAACCAATCAAAAAAGAACCTATTTCCTTTATTTCCTGACAAAGAATAAAATCCTTTATATGTATTCCACCAGATTTGCAAAAGCAACTGGAATACAGTCTTCAGGAGAGTTAAGAAAATCAGCATTTCTGAATCTTTACATACTTGATGGAGTCACTCAGCAGCAAAAAGTGATGATCAAAAGCATGAAAACTTCTTTTTGATTTTACTAAATAGAATGATAAATACAAGGAGTTATTTTGCATAAATTATGTGTACATATTATATTGGTTTTTACTGCAGTCATAAGTTATTGTACTGATTATGAAATATGAAAGTTCAATAATTAATCCAATTAAACTGGCAAATGTGTATTAGGGGAAGAAAATCCTACACATATGTATAAAATATTAGAAAATTACCCTTATAAGAAACAACTTTCACTTGTAGCAAAGTTGCTGTTTTTAATGCTGAATATAAAGGAAAAAGTACAAAATAGGATGCAATATACTAAATGTACAGATTATAAATCTCACTCAGGAACAAAAAATTGCCCAATTTAGGTTACATTTCTTCTCTGTTGTAGGAATTCAGACCAAAATTCCTATATATATCCACCTTCACAAAAGAATGAGAACTTGGTGGGCTTCCCCTTACCTGAAAATTCAGGCTTTGGGGAGATAAAAATATTTAGACAACTGAAGGAAGAATTCATGTCAGACAGCTTTAAATATCTAAAAATCTTCTGTCTCTGACACACACATCCATTATTGGTTTGTCCTGGTAGAGGCCATGCAAGGAGAGAATTATTTTCTGAGGATGGTTCTTCCGACCTGTTGTAAGATGGGTTGACTCCAGTTGACCCCATCTGGGAAAATGGCTGAGTATCTTCCTACTAACTGTTGTGGGATCCTACTATAGCATTACAAATTCCATGTGAATAACACACCCCTAGAGTAGCTGAATCTTTCTTGAGAAAGATGAACTTTCCTTATGGAAGGCACTCCCTCAAACTGAATTCCGGTCCAATTAACCAACAGCCTCAACTCTGTTTTCAGATTGCAAAGGTTTAAATTTTCCTGTCCTGACCCTGGAAAAAATCAAGAAACCCATTCACCATATGATCAACTGCTGAAAGTATAAATCCCACATCCATGGAAAAAAATTGTCTGTGAGTAATGCAAGATGGTCAGCAAAGTCTTGTTATGCTAGGCTCAAAACCATATAACATAAAATACTTTTAGGCTGCTATGGCTTCATTATACATTAAGATTTAATTTATGTAGTCTGCAACCATCCATTTAATTATTCCAAATACAGCCTTTGCACTTCTAGTCTCAAAATGAAACTGTGTATATAGTCAAGTATTTTTTGAATTAAAGTATATAATTTAAATATCCATATATATCCATATATGTATATATTTAGTCTTGCATAGTGTATATATACACAAATGCATATTTTCAGTGTGGTGTATTGACAGGTTCATATTTTATATATATTTTTCTACATAAATCTCTGTGCTTCGAATATATCCATGTAACTAAATACTTTGTGCAGATCCTTCTTTAAAAGAATATATTGAAAGTATTTTTCTTCTTTAAAAGAATATGTTGATAGTATTTTTCTTATTCTGTTTAAATTTTAAGGAAGGAATAGCTGCCCATTCCTTGCAGTTTTCTGTAAAGATCTTAATCCTGAATTGCCCTTGCTTTTAATAACAATGTAATAACAATGCAAAGAAATTGTTAAAGAAGAAAGCAATGCATAAAGCGAGGGAATTTTTTTATGCTGACCCTCATTTCACTGAAAAGAACTGAGGGGGAGGACCATCTTACAAATACCAACCCTTGATCATCCCCATAACTCTTACTCTCAGGAGTAAGCTGCCAAACTAAGATCAGACAGGTTGTGCTGTATAAAAGGGGAGGGAAAGGGGATGCCAAGGATGGAGCCCATCTGCATTGGTACCAAGAGGAGGAGCCATTTGCTATACCTTGCATTTGTGATGCAGCTTCCAGGAAAAGCAGGATGTGGCAAAACACTGCAGAAGCTGCTAGAGGCATTCTGACACAGCCATTCTGTGATTCAGCTGTCCTTTGCACAGCTGCTTCTGTGAACATGGGATGAGCCACCTCCAGCCCCAGCCCATGCACAATTTTGAATGCCAGAGTAAAGGATAATGCTGTTCCTGACACACATCCAAGGATCCTGCAGTCTGATGCCTCCCTCACAAAGAAGTCTGACAGTTATAATTCTGTGCCCTAGATGGACTGAAACAGGCCTGTTTATTTATTTACTTTGGGCAGCAAATCCCTGTAAAGCAGATGTAGGCTAAACACTAAAATAAACCACAGGCAGAGGTTAGCTGTTTAGAGTAACATCTGCACTAGCATATGTCAGAAAGGCTTAAAAAGAATTTATTTCAGCATTTCACTTAGACTAATGATGCCAGCAAAGGAACATTCTTAAATAGGGACAATATGGATTTTGGAGACCATCAGTTTGAGAGAACTATCAGAGTGAGAATCTAAGCATATTTAGGTCAAGGTTGGATTATAAATTCAGAAACTTCTTCTTAATAGAGTATTTCCCTATTGATTCCTAGCCTTCTGACTCCTACTGAGTCTGCATCTGTTCCTTCTCTAAGTAGACAGAATGTGGAATAGATGCAAATATGATGCAGTTTGTTGATTAAATTCTTGGCTGTGTTTATCTGTTGGAAGCCTCACCATCAGGCAGTCAATTTAATCAAACAATAATCTTCATTCAGTGGTGATCTCTTATAAAAAATGTATCCATGGTGCCTGCTGTGTTCTGTATTTATTGAAGATGTATCTCTTTGCGGGTTTTAGCGCAATTGTGTAAAATTGATAACCGAGAGGATTATTTGAAATAACATGCAGTACCACATATAACTTTTTTTGTCCTGTCCCAAGACAATACTGCTCCTCTTCAGGAACAGTTGACATCCCTCTGGCATGGGCCAGATTATTATTCATTACATTTCTGACATTCCCCATGGCTATAGAAAAGAATGAAAAAATCAGCTCCTTTGCCAGTTTACTGTTTTATTCTGAACACTGGGGGTTACTAGTCAAACCAAAATAAATTTCCTGGTTTAGACACATTGTTACACATCTGATTAAAAGTGAGAGAGGGAAGGAGACCTTTCTGCTGTTCTCTTTCCACTAACAGTTTCTCAAATTTTAGATAATACAGCATTTTGACTTTCATAAATAATATAGGCAAGCTGATGTTAAAAAAAAAAAAAACTGTGAAAACTTAGGTCTGTATTTCACATTAGAGGTAAATAAACTGCTTGTTCTTTAAGACCTAAGGATGAGAAAGAGTGTGAATTCTAAAACAGGCTTTATTGTTATTTTGAGGGCTCTCATCTTCTGGAATATCCTTCACCTTGACCCCAGAAGCCACTGCCCAGTGTGGCTGATTTGCACCTTCCCGAGACAGAACAGGCCAAAACCAAATTTCCAACTAACTCTTTTTGCTCCATTGAGCAGGACATATGGTTCCTAAACCTTTCTAGAAAACCCCTCAAAAATGAGACTCTACAATATGCCCCAGAAAATCTCTTCTAATATTTCAGTGGTATTTTTCACATAGTTTTGTAGTCTGTTGCTTTCTGTCTTATCCACACTGATACAGACAAAAATTGCCAAAGTGTTCAGCACATCTTGTACCTGAACTCTGCTGTCACATAACAAGGTGGTCTTTTCATCTTTAATTTAAACATTCCCATTTTGTTCAATTTTTCCTGTAGTAATTTTTTGCAAACCTCTCTGGAGTCTTTCCAGTAGTTTCAGGAGGTTCTTGAAGGGCTGCCAAAAACCAGAGAAATACTTAGCTGAGGTCTTGTCAGTGCAGAGCAAAGCAGAAAGATCGTTTGTCTGTATAATATCTGCACTTTTCACAGGAGAGTGACATTGATGACTCATGTTCTTGTGATCCACTGTAACCTGTAGTTCTTTTTCTAAAGGACTGACATCAGTAGGGTTCAATTTTTAGACTTGATTTTTTTCCCCAGCGTAACCTGTCTCACTGCAAAGCAATATATTTTCTCTAGTGAATTACATATTTTTCACACAGATTTCCAAGATGATGTTAAAGTCTGTGTACATATTCCTGGCAGTCCTGCCAGCCTTGGTACGATTTCCAGATTTAATAATTACGTTCTGTATCAGCCAGATATTAATTCATTTATTATGTAGAGCTGAGCCAGGGTAAATCCTGAAGAAACCAGGTTTGTGTGCCCTTTGATACCAGTGAAAACATGTACCCTGAACATGATTTTTCCTCTTTCACAAGGCTTCTTGTACTGTGATAGAATAAATCTGATATGTTCAGCCCTTTCTTTTCTTCCACTCAGGCCCCCAGATAGCTACTACTAGGAATCTGGTGTCACTAGGCTATTGATTAAACTACCTCAGGTAATAGATTATTTTAACAACATTTAGAATACAACTTTCAAATAATTTATAACTGGGGTTTATCTACATTACAATATATAATTGGAAAAACAACAGAAAAATATCTCTTTTTGAAAGTTGCTTTACACAAGGGGGAATAAATGTAATTTCCCTTTTACTCAAGAACAAAAAAACCTCCCAAAGCTGATATTCATAGAATCATAGAAAGGTTTAGGTTGGAAGGGACCTTAAAGATCATCTAGGTCTATGCAAGCTTAAAAGTTAGTCATTTTGAAAACCATTATCTAATTTAAAATTTTCTTCATTACCAGAACTGTTGTAGGGCCATGGAAGCATAAAATAAATAAAAAATTACTTAGATAAACTTAAAAACTGCAGTTCTGTTTTCATAGACAACTATTAAATGTGTTTTATCAGTGCTTATAATAACAGAAGCATAAAATAATTCCTCTTTCTTTGAATTTTACCTGGGTCAACATGCTGCTCAAGAGATAAGCAAACCAGGTTGCTCAGGGCATTGTCAGGTCAAGTTTTGTATGTTTCTAAGGACAGAGATCCCACAACCTGTATGGAAATCTGTTGCAGGGTCTGACCACCCTCACTATAAGCACTTTTTTTTTGTATTGAATCACAGTTCACTGTATTGCAGCTTGTGTTCATTGACTCCTGTAGTTTTGCCTGTGTACTTCCAGGAAGCATCTTGCTCTGCCCTTCCTGCAGCAATCCACTGGGTAATTGAAGACAGCAATTGGGTTCTTCCTGCCCCCTTGACACTTCTTCCAGCTTCTCCTTCTGCATCATGCAATCCTCCCCTTGGATCATTTCACTACTGTTTCAAAGGACTGGCTGCTTTGCTCTTGGTCCCAGGGAAGGAAAAGAGTTAGCAAAGCTGTGCTTCTGCGGAATTACGGTCACAAATCAGGGAATTTTTTAGAGGAGATGCTTGAAAAAGTCATTAATAAATATTCCAGTCAGTTTTTGTAGTTTTCTTGTAACTGGTAGCTTATACTGGCAACTGTGTGTGGCTTTGCAACTCATTAATAAAACCAGTGTCTCAAAGCCTGGCTCTATGTGCCTTTTTTGTAGATTTGGAAAGGCAAAGACTCCAGCATGCTGAGGGCTAAATCTGTTCCTAGCTCAGCACAATGTACACAAGGGATTGCTGGCCTAATAAGGTTGTGAGTTATTTTTGTTTGGGGTTGGGTGTTAGTTCATTTCTTTTATTTTTTTTTTTTTGTTTTTCTTTTCTTCTTTGGTTAGTTGGTTGGTTTGTTTGCACTTCTTGGTTTTGTTGGTTGTTGGGTTTTTTTGGGTGTTTTTTCTTGCTTTTATTGTCTTTTTTTTCCTTTTAAACAGAACTATATTTCACAGAAATGACTATTTCAGCAACTTACAGGACCAATGACACCTGTTTGAAAAGATCTCAAGATTACATCTGGACAACATTTTCAAAGCTGTTGAGGCATTCAGAGATGCATGTTTAATTTTTCAAGGTTTCGTGTGGCACCACTTAAATCTATTAGTACTGATTAACAAGCTGAAGTGCAGGTTTCAGATATAAACATTAATAAAAAGATAAAATAATTGCTTATACAAGAGAACATTTCTTGTTTTCTTTCACTATTTTAAAAAATACACTACTTCATTGGGTTTTTTTGGTATTGACAGTATTAGCAAGAAAACCAGTTTCAGGGCTCTATATCTATCAGATATGCCATTTTTCTTAAACAAGAATCATTGTATATTAGTTATATGTGCAGTTGTTGAAAGAAAATGTGTTTAATGGCTGCTATTTGGCATTCCTTCTTGAAAAAGAATGAATTATTTGAAATACTACTCTATTATACTGCCAGCTGTCACATTCACTTTTGCTGAAAGTTTTTTGGTTAACTACAGTAGTGAAGCTATGACACTTATAATTTAGAAGTCCATATCACTGAGGTGGTCCACCCTTGGCCCCCATCCCTGCTCTGTGATCTCAAAAGCTCCTGATCAGCCCTGACTGGACAGCTGGGTGGGGAGGTTTCCCTTGACCATATGAGCTGAGCCCTGGTCATACCAGGAGGTCTTAGGTGGTAGAGGTGGGAGCAACCAACTCCAGAAACATCATATATGCCTAAACCAAATGGGAAAAAAAGGATACGCAATTTCCCCTTGTAGTTTTAGGAAATCATGTACCTGACTGACAGGCTGAGTGGGGCAGTCCCATTGTGCCCAGCAGCCTCAGTGGAGCAGTGCTGTTGTTACTGCACTGTGCAAAAACACCTCAGGAGTTATGGGCTGGGCTTATGGAAACTTACCCATGACCAAACTCAATTACCTTGGGACCCTATAGAGAGCCATCTTAAGTGAGGCCCTTTGAGCTCTTCTGGACCACTGCAGGCTGCAGCAGCACCTCTCAGAGTTCACAGACCCTCGGGCTTGCAGTGCTCAAGGAACCATTCTGGAAGCCAAGGATCCCCCCTCACACACATCTCCACCCTCCTCAATGCACAGCCCTTGTCTGTTGGGAAATGCAGTGGGATATGATGTATTTCAGTAAACCAGAAGAGAATTTTTGATAGGTACCTTTACAGATGCAGAAATAGGTGTACACATTTTTTTTTCTTGCGGGCATGTGAATTGATTGTTATACAAATGTTACTATCTATCTCAAATCTACAGTTAAGTCAATGTTATAATTTTAGTGAACTCTACTGAATTGTTTTCCAAATGTGAAAGTATTTAGTGATTAATTGCTGCTGAACCTTTGCATTCTTGTCTTTGCATCCGAATCTTTTACATCCTTCCCCTCTTCTGCGTTCTCAGCTTCAGTGAAAATCTTTCCAAGTCGTTTCTCTTTTGATCTTCCTGTGTGCCTCAGCCTGTTTAGTAACACAGTGAACTTTTCCACTGAACTCTGTAAAGCTGCATTTTCACAAATTCATATTAAACCTTGCTTTTGTCAAGAATTTTGACAATGAATCTTTAAGTGGCCAAACACTGATCTGCAACAATCATAGCAATCCAAGCATTTCTCCAGCTTAGCAGAGGGACAAAATTAATATGAACAGAAAGCCTTTAGAAAGTTTTTTTATAAAATTTATATTATTTAAATTTCATTGTTTAAAAGATAATGTATCATTCTTCACAACAGAAATTTCATGCACTCTACTAAAATATATATTATTAAAAGCTAACATTTTGTGGAAACAGTTGATTGACAACAGTTACAACAATGTGACATTATCATCTATGAAAAAAAATGGTTTAGGTGTGGCTATGTATAAATGCAATCAAAACCTTCCATGCTTCATCACATTTATATTCATGGCTGTCTTGACTTGAAAAGACAGGTGTCTGCTAAGGAAGGCAGGAGCCTCCCTTGAATCTGAAAATGTAAACCCCCTCCCTCCAAACTATTATGATTTCCAAGTTAAGACGCTCTCAGGCAAAGATATGGGAATAGGAATACAGTTTTTTACTAGGAAAATTAAAAATACAAATGCAATAGTACAAAAAGAGAAAAAAACCCCAATGTCAGAGTCAGAACATGACCTGGCACGCTGGTCAGGGTGTTAGCAGTCTGACTGAATGGTGGCTGCAGTCCTCCTGCAGTGCCCGGTGTGGTTCTGTTGGAGCAGTGATCCTGTGGAAGGGTGGAGTTTTCCTGTGAAGGTCCAGTGGTGGTGTAGATGAGACTGGTCTTCCTCTGGAAATCCAGTGGTAATGAAAGCTGCTCCACTGGGAATCCAATGGGAAAAGGCTGTCTCTGTTCCAAATCCCAGATTATATCCAGGTAGGAATGCTTGGCTCCTCCTTCTGGGCAGAGCTTCTCACAGTGGGATGATGTAATTTTATCAGTCATGTAGTGACACTCAATGGCCCATTAACAGAAGAGATCTCCCTGGAGGGAGGATTGGTTGTGGAAGAGATAAAGAAAACTACCAAATAAACAGAAAATAACTGCCCCACCTCTAACAAAAGGTAAATAGAATACACACCCCCATTTCCAACCCAAGACAATGTCCTAATCTTGCACTAAATTAAAAATGGAAATGCATTCCAATGACACTTTAGTGAGGCAAGTCAGTCCTTGAATTTGACATAGACCATGTTATAACACTTAAAAATTATTTTATTCTATTCAAAATAAGATTTGCTGGGGTAAAAAATCTATTCTGAGGGAATAAACAAAGTCATAATATTTAATAAGTGTATGCCATTGTTTGAGGCTTTTATTTTTTTAATTTCTGTATCTGTAAAGGGAAAAATGCAATAAATTTTAATTTAAATTTAAAATATGAAAACTTCACAGACTACCACATGTCTTTTTAATACAATATAAGGAGCTTATTGCTCCTTATATTGCTGTGTAAAATCAAGATTTTTGCTTTTATTTTAATTTTTTGTGGAATGTAGTTTCAGGTTTGATAGTCTAAACTGATGTTCTGCAGCCTTATATTTCACTTGTACTCAAAATAGCATATTATGTCATCCAAACGAAATCACAGTGACGTAATCTTGTCCCCTAAGATGAATTTTTATATGTGCTCTATGGATTGCTCTCCCTGGTCCATTATAAAAAACGTAATTAAGTTGTATAACATACATTCACAAATGGTCCAATGCATATATGTCATTTATGGTGTTTTCTATTTCATTTGATATTTACATTGCTAATACAAATTTTCCATGCATACAACTCAGGAAAATGGAAAAGTTCACTTGTGTTAGTTCACTTATGTTATTACCATTAAGACCCCCAAAAAATTACAAAGCTATAATATTTACTTTGCATATTCTTGTTCCTGACGCATGGAATACATATCCTTGTGAAGGGAACTGAGAAAATAGCATGCATTTTTATGTTCCAGGGGTTTTAACCTGAAAGAAAACCCAGGGATACTAGAAGTGATCTGATTTTAGACAGAGATGTTTTGTTTTTCTTGTACTTTTTCTCCCTTTTGAAGCAAGTACTACTTTGGAGGTATTAAACTCTTGAAATAAGATATCCAGATATGAAGGTGAAGAAGAAGATTAAATATCAAAATGTTATGAAAACTTTTCTCCTTTTTCATGGTTATTGTTGTCTGTAATAATACTTTCATTCTTTGTCTAGTTTGTCTGGTTTGATAAGTTAAAAAGTATCTTTTTTAAAATACAAGAGCAGAGAAAAAAAGTGATACAGCTGTAGAATTTAAAAGTCTTTGCATGAGTTTAAGTCAAATGAACAAAGTAAATGAATAAAGTAAAATACTTGAATTTGGTTCAGTTAACTGTTATCAATACAAAGAAGTCTGGAAGATCAATTTGTAGCATATTATACTTAAAGTGGTCTCAACATAACAACAATAAAACCCACCCTCTTCCTCCCAAAATAGAGAACTATCATTATATTTTAGTTTTCTGAACAATTGATATAAACTTTTAGTTTGTTGGGAATCCTTGGACATTACACTAGAATATTGTTGAAAGTTCTGCTGAGGTCCAGTTACAACACTGTGGTGTTCGCATGGGTGTGCCTCTGCTTCTGCTTCTCATGTACTTCAAGGAAGGTGATTCCATAAATTTTCATGTGATTAAATGTAACAAATCTTTACATTGTCAAATCAGAGCAAAAATCTGTAAAGTACCGCTACATTTAAGTGAATTAAAATGTTCTAAGTAAACATCCTCTGGGGCTGGTGATTGACTGAATAGGAAAAGTCAAGTGTACAATTAACAGACAAGATATGGTAAAAGCTGGAGACAAAAAGCAATAAGCTCCTACTATTTATATCTTTCAGCTATCCCCAAAAGATGGACATTAGCCAGCAGATCAGAAGAGTCTAGGAATAATCATGTTGCTCATGTTATTTAAAGAAACCCACAAACACTTACTGATAAAACTGAAAACCAGTCACATTTCTTGTTATTAATACTCATCAAGGTTGTTAATAATTTTCTCATTGTGGTAGCACATTTTCTTGTTGTGATAACATTGGCTAACTGTTAAATACCCACCCAGCTGCTCTCTTACTCTGACTCCTCAGCAGGATGGGGGAAGAGAAATAGGATAAAAATAAGAATGAGAAACGTAGTGGGTTGAGAAAGAGACAGGGATATCGCTTGCAACACCATCAGATTTGTCTGTGGGAAATAGATTCAGCTGGTAAGAGAAGAGACAAACATTAAAACATCAGCTTTCCCTCCCCCTAGGCAGACTCCACCTCACTCAGGCACTCCAGACAGGTCTGCCCAAAGCCAGAGGTGCGGGGAGGCTGGCACAGGGAAAGGGCTCCTCTGTGTCCCACAGTGGGTCTGGTTTAAAGCCATCTGGAACCAGCTAAGTTCAGCATGGGGCAATCCCTGGTTTCTTCTCACAGAGAACATGCCTGCAGCACTGCCAACACAGCAACACCTACACCAAATACGTTTATTGGTTTTGACTTTTAACAATATTTTATTTTATACTATTTTTGACTTTTTCATATTTTATGTTATAGTTAGTACTATGCCATCAGCACAAAAATAATAGTGAAATGACTAAAGTTTATTCCTAGAGAGAGAATAATTTTAAAAGTTTGAAAGAAAAGCACATATAGTCATGTCAGTGTAATTGTTCATATAATATACAAATATTTGCACATGTCAAAATAAATCCCTTTTCAATAATGTCATTAATGTAGATTACAATTCCTGAAGTCTAAATCCAGAACTGTGTTAGTAAAATGCAGATAAATCTGCATTGCTCTTAGGAAAAAACCCCAGCTTTGTGAGTATGTATGCATTTACACACAAACAAAATCAATGACTGAGGTAAATGGTGTTTTCTTTTAGATATTTCACAGAGTGGCATCTCAGAATTTTAATAGTATTTTGGTTTAAGCTTTGGAAGAAAGCTTAAGGATGAGTTTGTGTTTTTTTCACACCAGTTCACCTGCCATCTCAAGTCACTGTCTACGAGCTTGGGACTAAAATGGTCTATTGAGTAATTTTCTCTGGTTCTCTGGACCTATTTCAGTTCCTACATTCAGTGGATTTCATTTGATTTTAGGGTTGACTGCCAGTGCTCCATCATTTTAGCTGTTCAAGGCAATACTTCAAGAAAAATGTTGAAAAGGTCATTTCCATAGCTTTTCTGCAACCATATTACCCTGCATGATAGATTGTCAAACAGTGCATTTGGCCTTGCTAGTAACTGTTTTCCTTTGACTGTGAGATAAATAATCAGATTGGATAATTATTAATAGATTTTTTTGTCTTCAAAGCATCTTAAAAGTTTTTAGTTGTCTATTTGATATAATTTTCTAAAAAGCTGGAAAAGCCCCTTTTGCAGTATTTGTTATTACAGCATTATAATCCTTGGACAGGTTTGATGCTGTAGTGGCGAAGCAAATTATCTTTGAGACAACAACTGCACAGCATTTAAAGTAATATACAACAGAAAGGTAAAAATAAAATGATAATTTTGGGTTTTAGATTTGGTGGATTTTTGGTAAGAAGACACTGACACTATAGAAGATTTTAAATTTAAGTGCTGCATAAACATAATTTCCTGGCCTGACATTCCTGGAAGCACATTGTGTGTTTAATAAAAAATTTAGGGTCTTTAGGATTATGTCAATTGACATTGCCAGAAGTAAGCCATCCAATTCTGGAGAAGTAATTCTAGAGTCAACCATGCTCATTGACTTTTGGTTCTGTAATTTAAAAGAGACCACAGACAGAACTTAGTGTCTGTAACTTTTCCTCCTAAATATTTATCTTAAGGCTGTGAGTGTCCACCTAAATGAAACTTGAGTTAGAATTTTCACAGGATCATAGAATATACTGGGTTGGAAGGGACCCACATGATCATCAAATACAACTCAGCCCAACTCTTAGGAGAATGGCCCATATGGAAATCAAACCCACAACCTTGGCATTATTATATGTTCTAACCAACTGAGCTAATCCCATCTTTCTCTGGCTGTTTTCTGTCTTGCTTTCCTACTGATTGGTCAATTAAATATAATGACATACAAGCCAAGAAGGTCAGATGTAGGTTTTCTTTTTGTTCTACAGCCAAAAAAAAGAGAATACCTTGAAAAAGTTCTAAAAGTCAGTTCAAAAGTTTTATAAACTGCTGGTGAAAAGTTGTTGCTTTGATGAAACCTAAGAATTACCTTTGAGACAAAATCAAAATCATTATGATCTTTTCAAAAAGCTATCTTAATAAAAAGTTTATATAGGCTTACAAATGTATATTGCTTTCTACAAATGGAATTAATTTCCTACATTGAGGGTATGATTAGAGCTATCTGTTATCAAACTTATTTCTTAAGAAGACCATGGCCCCACAATTTAATAGGGATGTGAAAATCCTTGAATGCATCCAGAGGAGGGCAACATAACTGATGACAGGGCTGGAAGACATGCCCTGAGAAGTGTGGCAGGGGATTGGACTGGAGACCTCCTGAAGTCCCCCACAGCCTGAATTATCTTGTGATACAATTCTAAGTACAACAATATATACAAGAAAAGGGGCTACATTTTACTCAGCTTGCAGGGTTATATACCTCATATTGGATTTACACCTTTGTCAAATTTCATAGTATAGGTCAATTAATTTTCCTTCAATGAAAAAGAAGACAAGAAATAAATATTTTGGCTCCCAAAGGGCATAGTCTTTTTTTGCATTACTATTGCTATTCACTATACTTGCTTACTTGTCATTCAAACTTTTGTAATGAAAAACATTTGTTGAAATCTTTTCTGGCAGCATTTATTATAATCTCTAAGCTTCAGAAAATAAAACTCCCCTAACGTCAACAGCAAGAAAATCTAAAACACAGTGACTTCCAGGCTGATTTGTAGATATTGCAACTATTTTGAAGACAACAGATTTGTTTGCATTATGTCATTTCCCACGCAGTACAGTATGTGCTTTCATTACAAATATATTCATTGGGCTTTGCTGAAAATATACCCAGCCTAAGTCAAAATTAGATCCAAATGAGATCTCTTGAGTGTAGTGAGAATTGGAATGAAGGCCCCTAGCTAAAAGGAAAATGTATAACAATATCCTGACAATAATATTCACCCTAGAAAGTGCTAAGTGTTTAGGTTTATTATGCCTCACTGTGCTATAGCAGAGAATATATCAGCAATGAAGGCAAAACTGGAACAGAGACTAAAAAGCTACCGAAAAGAGAAAACATATGTTCTAACAAACCAGTCACTGTGCAATATTAACTGCTAGGTTAGAATGTTAAATGACAAAGTCCTTGGAGTGTATTTCCAAGAAATTCAAGAATGAATGGGTACAGCTAAACCAAAATTCTGCTCTGCAGATCAATGTTAATTTTTTTTCTGTCAGAGAGATTTGTACTTTTACGGGCTGTTGCCCTAAAATTTCTGTCTTTCACTACACAGCCTCAATAAATACATTGCATAACTGAAAATCAAATGCAGAAAATCTTACAACTCCCAAAGTCAAAGTTACAGTAAATTATTATGAATATCTACACTACAGTCATTAATTAAGATTGGCATCAAGAAGTTTTTGCACTGCCAAACAAACAAACCATAAAGAACTGAAGTATTTACACATGCAAGTGTCTTGCATTCATTACAGTTAATTAGATGTATAAATTAATAGAGGACCATTGAACTGGTAAGATGATTTCTTGGAAGCCATTAGAAAACACACTAACAGTTCTACTTCACAACACTTACATTAAATACTTGTATAAAAATACCAAACAAACCACAAACAAAAAACCATCTCCAAAACTGGAATATAGTATTGTATTTTGACTGCAGCAATTCAGAAAGGATAACTTCTATGGAAAAAAGAGTTCAATATAAGAGGAAAAACTGAATGTATTTAATGATCAGATGACTGGAGCACCTCTCCTATGAAGACAGACTGAGAAAGCTGAGATTGTTTAATCTGGAGAAAAGAAGATTCTAGGGAACCTTCCAGTACCTAAAGGAAGTCTGCAAGAGAGCTTAAGTGGGGCTTTTTACGATCACATGTAGTGAAAGAACAAGGGGTAATGGCTTTAAACTGAAAAAGAGCAAGTTTCAATTACATAGTAAGAAGAAATTCTTTCCTGAGGGTGATGAGACCCTCAGGAACAGGTTGCCCAGAGAAGTTGTGCACACCCTATCCCTGGGGATGTTCAAAGCCAGGTTGGATGGGGCTTTGAGCAACCTGGTCTAGTAGAGTGTGTCCCCCTCCATGGCAAGGGGGGGTGGAACGAGATGACCTTTACCGTTCCTTCCAATACAAACCATTTATGAGCAGACAAACATACAAGCTGAAAATCAGTAACACAAAATGAAAAATGACAAGCAGAACTTTCTTTCTTGTTGGGAGCGATTGAATGAAGGACTAAACTGTTGCAGGAGTTGATCAACAGAGGACTATGTATTCCCATGACAATACAAGTAAAAAAAAAAAGGCAGTGCTGAAGAGCTGACAGAGACATCCAGTAACAAAAGGGAAGCATACACACTACTGACAAGATATCAGAAATAGCATACACACAATTCTAATAATGTTTAAGAAAAAAAATGGATGGGAATGTCAGAATACAAAAGGAAGGATTACTTCTATGATGAGGGGATGAAAGCTAATTTAGAACATGGAATTAAAAGTATATTGTTCCTTCAGCCTACAAATACAAAAGCCAAAAAGGATATGAGTAATGTTTGTAACTGCCTAATGACTGAAGGATTAGAGAAGGGAAAAAATCAGATCAAAACAAGATATAGGGAAGGCTGAATCAAAAGCTAGGACATACAACATATGAATATGTATATGAATAAATGAAAACCAGTTATTTGAATAAACTTCTTTGCTCAAAGAAGCTGTTAAAACGTTTTCATATGGAGTAGGTATAGCTCCTTATCAGGTCATGGCAAGGACAGGACATGGAAAATAATACAATGCAAGTATCTGAAAAATTAAGCTACTTGCGCAAGTAGGTTGAGATCACTTTCAGTTCCAGAAATTAATAGAATGTTATTGTTTTGATGCAAATTAAGAATTCCATGGACTCAAGCAGTTTAGCTTCTCTGAAAAATTTTACTCCAAATTTAAAAAGAAAAACAAAATAGAGAGTGAAGATGTTTGCCCTTTAATACACATCCTAAAGTATACCAGATGGAAAAAAAATTACAAAAAAAGGACCAAAAAAAAAACAAGTCACAAATGGACTGCAAGGTGAGTTTTCAATGCAGTTCATAGTTACATCTGGAGTACTAGTGAGAATGAGCATGGTAGAATATAGAAGTTGGAAAGCTTCCATAATTTTCCTATTTGTTTTTTAATCCTCAACTTTAAATTGTTTCCTCTGCTGCTTTAGGGTCCATACTCCCATTCTGTATTCAGTTTTAAAATCCACATTGATTTCAAGTCATGGTGTTGACTACATCATCTTAACACAATATTCTTGGATCTTTTTTCCTAGAAGTGATCAAGGATAAATACGGTATCTCTTTCTTCTCACAGTAAAATCTGTACAAACTGAGAATTAATTAAGTGAAATATTATTATGAAATAGAAATATGCTCATTTATTACCAATTTCCTTTCTATTATTTATTTCCTTTCGATAAAGTCATGGAAACTTTAATACTTGTTTTGATGAGAGAGAAACTATTTCAAGGATTTAATTTTAAAATCTTATCTGTGAACCACAGCAATGTAAAAACAACTTCTAAGATAGATATGAACCTGTCATAACTGAGTTCAAAATTCTAAGAGTAATAAGCAACGAGTCATTGGTTTCTGCAATTGAAGGAAACTCATGAGAACTCATCAGTTTTCCTGATTTTGATTTTGAAGCCAACTCTGTTGCTCCATTTCAAAACCAGAGCAGCAGAACAGCTGCTCAGTTATATGAACTGCTTCAAAATTCAATTGGCACAAGAAATCCAAAATACGTGTTTCTGAAATAGTCTTCACAGATTAAATTCTAATCATATAAGAGATGGGAAAATAAGTACTTTATTTCTAGGGGTGACTCAGTAATGTTTCAGAGAAAAGAGAAAATGTTGAATGTGTTATAATTTCATTGAACACCTCTTCAGCAGGTTTGTGATATGACACATATATAACTTACATGCTTACCACTGAGGTGCAACTACAGCATAACCTGCATAGATATTATAACAAAGATATTCTAACATTATGGGACCAGATTTATATCTGCCTCAGGCATTTTAAAATTTTATTTTAATATAAATGTAGTGCATTGTTGTTGACAAAAAAACCACAGACTCCCAACTGTCCATAAAATGGCTTACTAGCAAAAAATACCATGATCAACTTCTCAGCTGAATGAAGGTCCTGAAAGAATAAAATAAAAGTTAATTACGCAAGAAATTCAATTTAGCTGGAAGTCACAAATACCTTTGACTAGTTTTCTTAATTCCTGCAAGCTGGTGTTAATAATATAAAATGGACTATATTTTCTCAACATGGAGTACTTTGTAAATTTTAGATCCTTAATTTTGCAATCTAATTAATTAGAAGTGTCATATATATATATTTATATTGACATCCATACCAATTTGCTTTAGCTTGGAATCTGGGACTATATGTATTTTTTAAAACCTAATTTCAACAGTTATAACACCAGTATATTTTTGATACTAATTTGACTAATTCCTCTCCCTCATTGTTATGTCGGAGTGTCTAAGGTATTTTTCCTTTCTCTTCTTGTCACATCTGTTTGGTTTCTGTTGTCTCTGCTACAGTAGAAATGGTCTAGACAATGAAGTGCAGATAGAATATAGCCCTGACCTTGAAAAATGCTGCAAAGTACACAAAAGCATTTTGTAGTACTGTACTGTCAGGGATCTTAACACTATATGGGGTGGGAAAATGATCTTAATTTCTATGAAAAAAAATCATGGATTAAAACACCAAACCAATTGGTGAAAATGCTCCTACTTGAGTAACTTGCAGATGCCTATCAATCACAACTCATTGACAAATCATTTTATAGAATTTCTTTGCAGGAGTATATAGGAGTGTTTTTTAATTATTCAGTAATCCTTTTGATGATTCTAAAAAACTTCACCTCTGATTTTGCATAAACCTGTAATTACATCTACAGATCAAAATGCCAGGTAATATCTTCACATCTGGTACTCACATGATGACAAATCTAAACTTGTGGTAATATATCCTTTTTTTCTTTTATGAACATTTATGATGCACTGTGTTTTCAAAAATGTGAAGACCAAATAGCATATATTTATTTTTCCTAATTTGCTCTATATTATGTTTTTTGACATATTTTCACTCTCTTTTTTAAATTTCTCTATTTCAGATGAACCAGGGCCAGGCATGGATCTGATGCAGGCTTAGGTCATTATTAATTTCTTTTAAAGAGCCAGATACAGAACATTTTCATTGATATTGCTTATTTTTTTTAATAATGAAACATATCAACTAAATAAAGAATATCGAGGATTTATTATTGCAAAAAATGCCTCTAAGAGTTCATTACAATTTCCATGTAAATATTGCACAGCATACTGTGCATATTGTCCTTTTATATACAGTGGTGTAATTTTTTCAAATCAAACAAAAATCCTGCTCCACACAAAAAAACCCCTTGAAGTGTCCTGTCAGATGTTGCACCAAGTGACTTGCCATGTTAACTGCTGCAGTTTTGAGTTGTTTCATTATTTAAGTGAAAAAATTGCAGAGAGAATATGGAAGCAAAGGATATCCAGTCATTCATCAACCTCCACAAAACCTTGAACTTCTCCTTCTTGTTACCTTATGCAATCTGTAGCAGCAGCTGTCTTCCTGAGTGATGGATAGCTTTTATATTGTCCTTTGTTTTAACCTTAAAGAAATTATTTTGTCACAACTCAATATATATATGGGAGAAAAATCATATAATTCAAATTCTGTCCTGATTTCATACTCAGGAATGTATAACAAGGATTCAAAGTGTATCCTAAATCACCTACCAGCAAGGACAAAATCATGCTTACCTTGTCCTATAAATTCTAAATAGGAAAACAGTTGTGGGGTTTTTAACCCATTCATTTTTTTTTTCAGACTGATTGGAGTGATTGCCCTTGCATTACTTTGGTCCTGAATTGTCTCAGCTTGCTTTTGTTTCTGGCTCTCTGAAACATACACTAGGGCAAAAGCAGAGTAGTTCTGAGATTTGCAGAAGTTACTGTCAATTCATCTACTCAGCTGAGAAGAAAACCTCATGTAACCACAGCAAAATTCCATGTAAACCTAATAGTCTCAAATAGTGTGGATAGGTAAAGTATCACTTCTGTTAAAGGGTGGTAATTTCTAGTTCCATAAAGTGCACTGAGCTCTTCATTTTACCTTAATTACTGATTTCAGTTTTTCACAAAGCACTTCATCAATTCTCTCGTACAATTTAACAGAGCTGCATAGGAGTGAGAATTGGTCTCTTCAGGCTTTATTTAGGAAAATTTCTCAAAATTTATTTGGGACATGAGAGATGGATAATTTGGATCCATTATCCCCATCCATTTTTCATACAGGAGAGGAATACTGTCCTTTGGAAGAGGAACAGGTGACCACACATGGTAAATAAATTATATTTTCTTCCTTCCAGTATAGACCAATTCATGGCTACCTTTTAGGTATGCTAACCAGGTCACTGCTTGATCAGGCCATGTGATTTTATAAGCTAAATTTTCCCACTTTCATTATATGCCATGTAACAGCAGGTATACCATAAATCCAGCTTTTCCTTCACTCTTCCCTCTACCCCAATATCTTCAGTTTCAGCAACAGTAGCAAAGCTGAATCCTCCCCTGACAGATTTAATGAGCAAATTTCTTTTATCCACTCAGCCTGTTTTAGACTTCCATTCTATGATTTCAAGCTAGAAGTGATTATGTTCACTTTGAATCTAAAAGCACTCTAGATCAGTAACTCAGAAATTAACTTCTGTACTGCATTAATCTTATCTGAGCTATCCCAGTATGTCTCCTTTAAGTCACTCTCAAGAGTGACTTAAAGGAGACATACTGGAATAGCTCCCAGTTACTATAGAAAAAAACATGGGGAGGAAAAGATTAAAAAGAAGGTAAGAGACAGATGCAGAGTGCAAGAGGAATTTACATTACCCAGTCTTATTCTCTATGCAAGAATATATTTGATGGTCCCTTGTCCATCGAAGTACTCAAAAACAAGTTCACCTGTCCAGTTTAATTTATCCAATATTTTCTTTGTATATTTCAAAAGAATAATAATCTGACTCAGTACATAATTCTGCTATTCTCATGGTGTAAAATATGTTTTTTTACTTCATGTGAAAAACATCCAAACCTTAAAAACTGTTTTAAAGAACTGTTTTAAGGCTGAAAATATTTCAGGAAATTAAAAGTTTTCACTCTGTTTGATTAGTTAGCCTTTAGGTGTTCCAGGCAATTTTGCTGGCTTGCTTTTCTGTATTTGCATGTTTTCACTTACAGAACTGTTCTTAATAGGTTGTAAACTTCAAGGCTAATCCAAGATCAAATTTTTTGAAGACTATGCAATAAGCATATATGACAACAAATTAATATGAGTTTTCAGTGTAATAAATATTATTTTGGGTTGAATTTCACGGGAAATTATGGAAAGTGAAGTATTGGTCACAGCTGGAAAGCCTTTTGTTATTGGCTTCAGATGCATGTAGACATGTGGAAAGACCACTAAAGTACACTACCAGTCACGTTTTCCAATCTGGATACATTTAAATGTGTCATATATCTTTATGCCACAGTTTATACAAATAAACTGCAGGATTTGCTGACACAATGGAGAGATACATTTAAGAGCCCTTAGTGACACAAAATACTAATGTACTTATGTAAAGATATAAAATAAGTACTTGAAAAAGCAAATGTCATTCGAGAGCGGGTAAGCTTTAAATGTCTGCTTTGCATGGGGCCATAAATTAAGAGGCTACTTTTAGTCTGTCTTCATAATGGAGATGGAGATCCTTTCATTGTAGCTGTTCTGAATTGGTTTTGAGAGGGATTTCCTTCTAGCATTGAACAAGGGAGGAATAAAAATCTGGCTCTTTATTAAGGAGTGGAAATCAGGTGCTTAAAATTAGATTCTGTGCATAACTTAAAGGGCTGTGCATGTCAGAAATACCTTTTTGGTACCTGCACATTAGCTTTTCAGCCTTTTAAAAGGATATTATTAAAATAGCACTCAAACACCACTGAATATCTGAATCAATAAATAAAATTTTTCAAATGCCTTGTTTTAAGAGAGTTGCATTTGTTTATTTTTTCCAGTATAATTTTTGTTTTTCAATACTAGAGTAGTCAGGGTTTTTATTTTAATCTAATCTCCTCACAGCTCTCAAAAAAAGGAATTTTTCTTTTTCAGAATATCTAATTGTCAGTCTGCCTTCTGATACTGAGAATAACCCTCTGATAGAACAGTATTTAAAGAAAAGAAATATGTCTTTTAGATAAATCTATTTAGTTTTAGGCACTGTAAACCAGTCTGGGCTATGTCACATAATGTTTTCTTTCAAAGACACTTATTGGTGGTCATTAAGAAAAATCAATACCTGCATTGTATGAGACTTAGTTGCTGCAGTGTCTGCTTTACAAATCCTAAAGTTACATGTTTTTTCAAGTCATGGGAAGAAAAAAGGGTTATTAGGTGTATACATGTGGTCAAGTGCAGGCTTATCAAGCCATCCATGGTTATATCAAGCTGAGTCTTGAAAATGTCCAATATGGGGAGTCCAGATCTGCTCTAAAAATCTGATCCTGTGTTCACTACTCTCCTATTGAACATCTATTTATTCCTAGCCTGAGTGAAATACTGGGCCATTATACTTTCTTTCACTGTTTCCCACAAACAAAATGAGCTTTCTTTATGCCTTTATAACCCCAGGCAACCTCAGGCATACTCCTTATGCTTTAGAATTTCTAACCAGTCCATCTCCCTCAAACATTCCTTGTGTTGTTGTGTGTCTCATGCTCCTCACAATCATGGCAAGCCTGTAGTGAAACCTTTCCACTGTTTCAAAGCTCATCTTAGGAAACTCAATCTCACTTCTGTCTTATAGCAGAAGGCAAATATTTGTAGCAGGAATATCCATTTATTTATTGGCAATGTTTTGGAACCTCTTTCTAGCAACTCATGTTTTCCAGGCTGTAAATTTGGTTGGTTGGTTGTGGGCTTTTTTTGCTGTACAAGTCCAGACAGCTGAAAGAATGACTAACTCATAGTTACATCCATCAGGCATACTCATTGCTTTATATTGATTTTGGGCTGCACTATTCGGCTTTGTTTTCATGTATTCAACCTGTGTGACACGTCACAAGCTCAGAGGCAAAAACACATTTGAATGCTTCAGGAAAGAAACTTTGTGAAATCATATAAGATCAATAACTACTGTAAGCTCTGACACAGCTAACAAATCACAGAATTATAGACTAGCTGAAGGGGCAAGTCCTCTCTGCATGTCATGCAGGCCAAGCCTTCTACCCAAACAAAATTCAGTTTCAGGGCTGTGTCTGGTTGCGTTTTGAATATCTCCATGAATAGAGACCTCAAAGCCTCATTGGACACACCATTCCAGGGTTTGAATGCCCTGCCAAATGTTGCTGCATTTCTGAAAAAAATTATTTCTGGCACATTTTTAAAAAACCCAGGGTGTGCAGTTCAAGACCAGTACTGTTTCATATGTAGGGTGAGATAGTTTGCTACAGAGACAGCTTTTCTTCATCCTTTTCTTAGCCATCCATTGCCTGGGGACAGACCTGCACTTTGGCTACATTTACTAGGCTGTAGCATGATGCTCAAATTACTTTTGTTTACCTGAATGTGTGAATTTATATCAAATAGAGACTTTGAGGAATTAAAACAGGGATAGGTGCTGCTGGAAACAGAAATTGGGATATAATTGGGATATAATTGCCAAGAGCAGGGTGTGATTTTCCTATAATGGACTATGGCCCTTTACTTTCTCCCCAAACATAACAATTTCATAGCACAAAAGTTAATAAAAAAAGCCTGAAACTAAATCCTCTCACCTCCTCAGTCTAAATTCTTTAGTTATGAATCTTATCATGCCATTTAGAGATCTGAAATCTTAGTTCCTCATTTTTTGGGGATACCTAAATACATATTCAAACCATGGTAAAGAAGACCCACGTTAACTAGCAAAGTAAAGCTGCTAAACACTTAAGGAAAAGAAACATGAAAGCTATTGTATCTAGATATCCAGAGGGAGGAAGAGAAAAACAGAAAAAAATAGCAATAATAATCTATTAAAATTTAATACTACATAGGAATTTATCTGTTTCAGAGGTGTAGAATTGCCACTTAGAGATGAAAAATGTGCATGTATAATTTTTATAGAAAAGACAAAAAAGAAAAAAAATCCTCTTTATCTTGTGTGTATATACATATAGTACAACAAATATAAATATATATAAATAAATAAATAAATAAATACAATTGCATTTATATTTAGATTTATAAACTTCATTTTATGTCAACAAAACCTAGTATCCTACATAAGAATAATTTCTTAATTCTTTGGAAAAAATTCTGATACTCTTTCCATTTCAGTAATTTTTACTCATATCAGCAGTGTCTTTGACATTACAGGAATTGCTTTACAGTTAAAAGACAAGACCATGGTCTCACAGGTTATTCTATCTCAGGGATTTATTATTTGGATTTCCTGATACATCAGTTTCTCAACTGTTATGTCTGGAACTGAAGTAAATATAAATCTCTCAACTGACTTTAGGAAGTTGGCTGCATTCATCCTTGACTCTGGAGAAAACAGAGCAAAGAAAATCATGCAAATTTGTGATTCTCTAAAATGCTTGAGCACCTTCTAAAGAAAATTGGAAAGATAAGCAAGTACACTTTCAAAGTACAAGAGCATAAAGTGAGGGTGCTGTAGGACTCAGTGAGGTTGAAATGATGCATCAGAATGGAGGTTTCTGGTTCAGCCTTGGGCTTGTTGCTTTTCCTCATTCCCTGTGCTTTAGTGCAACACCTTGGTTGGTTGAGTTTCCTTTCAGAATTAAACAGCAAGGGACAGAATATTTTTATAATTGCAAATGACTGGCACAATTTATTTTATATTAATTGGAGCAAGAAACCACACTGCATGTGATGTGAAAGCACATACAAGTTGGGTTCAATTCATACTTCATAAAATTGTTAAAAGATCATATTTTACTCTGCTAATTCTGTTGCCTCTGGTTGCTCAGTTTACAGTGGCCTTGACACTGTTAGAACACAGTAGGAGTTGCTTTGAATTGTACTCTGTGAAAAGATGAAGGCACAGACAAAGATTGACATGAGACAAGGAGAGCAGACTCTTTTTTTGCCTGTTATCCTGGCAACAAGGAAAGTGCAAGAAGTAATACCTCCTTTTAAACTGTCTGAGTGATTGTCTTAATGTGAGGCAAACTGCCTCCCACGAGATGAAATACTAAAACATCATTATATGATTGGGCTGAAACTTTCTGGAGAATTCTGTGTTAAAATATTTGTCTCAGGCAGCTGAAGTTCTATTTAGATGTGCTGCAAGTGACAGTGACACGCTGGAAAGGAAATCAATGGTGCCTTATTTGTGTTTGAGATTCAGTTGCTGGAACACAGAGAGAGTTGTTTTGTCGAGATCCAGCCTATCTCCCATAGTCTCCTGCTGGTACTTCACAACAGCACAGGTCACCCCCAGCCCTCGTGTCACCTCTGTCAGCCCCTTGGCAGTGTCTCAGAGGCTCAAGGTGATGAGAAACATTTCTTGGTGATGAGAGTTAGATGATTCCTGAGTCCTGGGTGTAAGAGCGGGATACACACAGCCCATTGTCCAGGTTCCTTTTATCAACAGGACAGATTTTTTCTGAAGCTCCCTTCATGGACAGACAGGAATCTCCCTGACACTGCAGTCTGTACACTATGTATTCATGGCACCTCTGCAGCTCATTTTTCTCCAGCATATAAATAATCGCATGGAGGAAAAACCAACTCAGAGCTTGTTCACACTTCCAACTCTGCATTTTTCTGCATTGAGGATGAAGGATGAGGCCTGAGACTGCCTGAAAGAATCAGTCTGTCACTGGTTTTCTCAGCAAGAGGATAGAAGAGCTAAAAGCAGTTACCCTGGGTCCTGGATTTTTAGGCTGTGATATAAATTAGGGACACCCAAAAAATCACACCCATAGGATGTTGAAACCCTGCATAAGAGCTTTCCTTCTGAGTAGAGCCAACCCAGGGCTAGAACAATAAATAGGGTATTGACATAATATTAGAAATCTGCTATAGATAATGGATTTTTTCATGTGTTTAATTAGATATAAATTAATTTTAACTTTTTACATTGAAAGATTTCTCACAGAGACTCTATATAGGTCAAACTTTATATGACTTGTTACTTCAATTCAAGGCTCAATAAAATAGATGTTCTCCAAGGAATACCTTAAAGAGAACATACTGTTCTCTGACAGTGCAATTGCTTTTAAACAGTGTACCATATTCTAAGACAAGTGTCATTTTCTAACATTTAAAAAAGGAAGGGTTTCAAAATTCAGGGTTGAGCCCCATAACTGCACTTCAGGTTTCCAGTTCCATACTTTCTCCAAGCTCTGCTATAGGAAATATTAGAATACGGAAAGGACTAATTTTCATTTTTTATCTCAAGTCACTTGTCATGTGGAGTCAATCTCCATGAGAACATGAGTCATGTGCTAAAGGCTGGAAACCCTTTTTCTTCTCTTTATCCTGCCACTGGCATACCCCTTTAATTTTTTTCTTTTATCCAAAGACTTAAAGTGGCCAGTGGGAGTGATGTTAAAAGATGGGAAAATTAATGCTAAATAACTAAGGGGAAAAGCGATCATGTTTTAAAAGCCATAAAATCATATGAAATTAAAGCAGACCAAAAGAAATTTTAAAAAATTGTAATATGCCGTTCACTGTTCCATCATGCCTAATGTATCTCATGATATTGTGTCTGAGTCATTACTGATGGCAATGCCTCACAGCTGTTTTAGAAAGATGGAAATGTTCCTGGTGATGCAAAAGACAAGCTTTTAGACAAATGATGGCAAGAACATAACTTTGCACAGAGAAAGATCTCTTCACCACAGAAAGTAACTGTCATGTAGAATAAGCTTGAGACTAAATTCTCATTGCTTGTTATTATAAATGTTATCCATGGTCATAAAATCATATAGAACTTTTTAAAATTAAGCTATCCAGTGAGTGAAATGTTAACACAAGTGATGTATTCCCTTTCCTGTCACATGAAACAAAACAACAATTTTTTTGCTTTGGTTTACTGTCTTCTTTCACCATACTTCCTATGCAAGTAAAAATATGGGCTAAATCCATGTAATTTGATGCCATAAACCTTGATATGAAAGATCATCCTTTGATCCTTTCTAATCTTCAACTACTACACCATGAAATAAAGCTCTGTATTTTGAAATCGTTGATTGACGGCAGCCTTTTTAGCGTACAGACAGGCATAAAACACATATATTTAGATAAAATGAACACAACACATGCATTTGAATAAAATAGAATGCAATTAAGAGCATAAGTTACTATTGTAAACTCTGCATGGGGATCAAGTAGCATTTTGCAATCTAGCTACCCCTTAATGCTCACTAAATGCTTTTGCTGTTCTACTTCTAAGCACTTCTACTGTTTAAAAAGCACTTATGGTAGTCTAATAGAGTTTGCTTTCCATTTGCATCTGTTTTTAGCAGATGATGTGAATGATAAACGTTGGCTTTTACTGATTTATTTTATAAGAACATTATGGTTCTTAGAAGGAAATCAGCATGTGATCAGGAAATCTGTGATATAAACATGAATAAACCCCAAACATGTTGGGTTTATAGAGAAGATTATGCAACCATTTTGGTGGTCATCATTAAATTTTTTTTTTTAAGTTAAGACCTATGATTTCCATTAAGCTTAAGGATTTACAGATAAGTTCGGCCACCAGTCTGTAACTTCATGATATTTTTAATCTCTTTTTAAATAGCAAATTAATTTCATAGCTCACTGATTATTGTTTTGAAGATTTGTCAGATACTCTGTTTGCTCATTGCTTGAGAGTATCTATTTGCATTAAGGAACTCAGAGAACCAAAATATCCACAAAGCATATTTTTCCAAGATTGGGGTGGGAGAATCATCTACAGTAGTTATGTTACTCTGGATCACTTCAGTACAAGTGGTACAACCAGATTTCCTCACCATAAATATTCATTATAATTTTTCTTATATTTCCTCAGTTCTGGTAATTATTGCATGTCTTTTGTACTCTGTGAAGAAAGCTCAATTAATGTAATTACTCAACTTTAACTTGTTGTAGGACAGAAAGTCATAGTCTAGTATGGCCTTGCCTAACATCCCTAATTTTTGACGTCCTGTATTTCTGTTCTAAAAGGTACAATTTATTCCATTTTATTTGAGGTTTCTCAGAGTTGCCCTTTTGCATGGAAATAAGGGTTATGGCTACAACACCTATAGCAGTTTAATTATTAATTATCATGATAAAAAGTGTACAATACCTGATATTGCTACCATTGGAGACAGTAGCACAGATGGTATAAAAGAATAGAAGTGCATGGCAAGTAAGAAAGGAAGGAAGAGAGGGAGAGAAGGAGAGAGGGAAAGAGAAAATTTCTCATATTCTTTTACAGTCTTTAATTTTTCCTTTTTCTCGGGGAAATGAAAGGTAGCAGCATTTTGGTGAGACAAAACTAAGAAATTATTCTACTGCATCTTTATACATACACCTATATGGATAATAGTTAGCTAGGCTTTTGAAATTGTATTTTCATTAAGTGTACACAAGCTCAGGTACTCACATGCCCTCAGATATGTCAAGCAGAAGCTCAGCTTTTAAAGGGTGCATTTATCAAAAAAGACTTTCCAAGGCCCTGGTATTTCAATCATTATCCATGACAAACACTTTGAGCTTGCATGGAAAATAAATCTATTCTCATTTGCTGAGCTGCTAGATTACAAGTCTCCTGTGTACTTTTAAATGAACCGATGAGTGAAAAATGAAATAAAACAACATTTAACTATTTGCATGTTCTTTGCTCGGGGAGCAGCAGCAGAGTATAAAGAGTGTACAAGACTCTAAAAAAGCTTTTGCAGGTATATTGCACCTTTATTTCTTTGGCAGTGTGTTGATGACATATAATTCTCATGGCCATTATTCTCTGCCCACCATCAGTTGTTTTAATATCTGGGAATAAAATGAAAATTCCACTGAGGAATTGACAGAGATGCTTGTATGGATACTTAACCCATATTGCCACTAAACAACTCTTTGGAAGCTCAGTCTAATAGGTGAAGTGCAGCACTGTCAGCCTAGTGTTTCCAGGTCAGATGATGTTGAAAGCACTTGGTGTATTTTCATTTGATAAAACAATAATTCAAAGATGACTGAACATGTCTATCTGACAAGGACAGGTCAAATATTCTGCTTATCTCTGAGATAATCCTTCTGACTGAAGACTGCAATAACTACACCAAATAATATTTTCTCTTTCGCTAGTGTGATCTGGAAAATTGTGATCATTTTTTAATCTTAGTCCATGAACTTAGTCGTCAGCATTATTCTAGCAGCAGCTATTCATCTGGGTTTGTTTATTTTTTTATGAGATATGTATGCCTGTGAATTTCTGACTTTGACCTTCCAAATGTGTTCCTTTTAAAAAAACAAGTTATTCAAGGCATCCTTAAGATGAGCTAATTCATAGTACTGGCCTCCTTATAGCTGTTCATTTGATACTTTTATTAAACCCAGGAGTGCACTGTTGAATTCTGGATTGGTTCACCAAAGTCCATACACACAGCATGTCCAAAGCACATATTCACTCCAAATCTTAAATTTGTCTCATACTCTTCTTCTCATACTCTCTTGACAGCATTTTGCTTTTTTCTAGTTAGTGGTTCTTTAGGGGCAAATGACGGGAGTGTCTATAATCAATCTGGGCTACAGAAGGTAGAGAGGAGACAGCTAAGGGTGTCTGAACCACCTTCTGTGCAGCAAAAACAAGGTCCACATGGAGCTGAAGAGATGGGAGCTGCTTTCTAAAGCTTCTCATAAATATTAAGAACTTTATTCTAAAATTGACATAGTGTTAATAATGTCACAAATATTTTCCAATCCTCCCATTTCCAATCAGCAAACTGATTCAAGACAATGAAGGAGTGGAAGCTTTTTTACTCTATTTAAGATATAATCTGGTTTTACTGTGTGCCTTATTCCCAAATGTATTCCCAAAGGTATTAATCTGGAAAAACAGACCCAGAGATACATGAAAGGGTTTCTAATATGCAGTGACAATGAAATTACAGTAATGTAATATATGTTCCATACTAAATTCTTCTAAGCTTTGTGGAACTGCCATCCTTGAAGATTGCTTCCAGAAGAATGGCCAAAGATTTAAGAAAATTATCATGAACCAGCTACAGTGAGAGAAAGCATAAAAATTTTTATGTAGTTTATCACTAAAAGAAATGAAAAGAATATATCCACACCTCTTTCCAATCGTTATATTTAATCAGACATGCAAATAAATTTAAAAATTAAAGTAGAAAAGAAAGATAAACCATATGTTTGATTAAAAAAATTCCAGTGAGAAATGAGAAAATGGAAATGTTGAATAGTGGGAGTGTCTTCAGATTAAAAGGAAATCTCTGCAGAGGAAATAATTCAAAATAGATTAAAAATGTGATTTTCTGTGTATGCAGATTGACCTATAGTTTTATGGGAAAATGAGTAGACAAAAAAACTGCCTCAGACACAAAATTTTTGCTAAATGAATACCTTGGTCTGATCTTCTTGACTTGTATTCCTCCTCGCCTTGGTCTTTCCTTTAGCATTCTACCAGTTTCATTAATCTCTCTCTCTGGCTATTGAGTCTTTCACAGTGTTTGTATTATGTGAGCCAACTAGCCACTGGTCTTCAAACAGAGACACCACTGTCCTGGGGATGGAGCATGAAAGTGGAGGCAGGAGAAGATGGCTGCATTTTGTCCTTTATTTCTTAAGACACTTCAGTCTATCAGAACCTCTTTTCTTTAGGTAAAGGACTTATACTTATTATGAGAAAATACTTTAGCACTGGCAAGCTTAGCTAGTAAAGATAGAAGCAATATTCTTATTATTCATTGTATTTATTTTATATTTTTCTTGCTGTTTTCAATTTCTCCTTTGCTCTCTTTAAGCATAACTATTTCAAGCTTTTTTCTATCCTTTGTTTTGTGAATATTTATCTTCTGACATCAACATAAAACAGCTATGAAATATTCTCACAGCTACAGAGAAATCAACAGTTGCCATTTAAAGTGAGTAAATGAACTGAAGTGCTGAAGTTATTTATTTGTGCAAGTACGAGATGCATTTCACATGTCAGGAAGCACTGAATTTTGGCAAATGTTGACTATTTTATGCAGAGCATGATTCATGCTACAAATATATCACACAGCAGCCAGAAGAATCTAGGTACTCCAGTCTACTCACTGAAGAGTCTGCTGCTGTCTGAGCAGAGACTGAATTATCCTTTCTACTTATGAACTGGTCTTCCTATCCATCTGCTATTAAAGCTGTTGAGCACACTGGAAAGGAACTGATTTAATTGATGTGTCCCTCCCCAGGAATTCTAGCTCAGCACAGAGTTAGTAAAATCATGTTTGACATCACATAAAGAAACTACCAGTTGAAAGTCTAATTGTTTTATTTTATTCATGATTCATTGATGTGAAAATAAACACAATTCAGTTCATTGTGCTGACCTAAAAATGTAGTTGGACTATTCAATAGCAAATGATCTTATTTCAAAATAACCTGAAATATTGCATAATAAAAATAAACATTTGTAGGCTGGCTTTTCCAAATGAAGGCTAAATGTCATGAGGAGAATAAATGTTTGCACTGTCAGCATCTTAGTCTGTCTGATCTCTGAACTACAATTTGCAATATCATTGATTTGGTGTCATTCTTTTCCACAACAAATTAAATGTATTTATAAAGAGAGCTGCTTGCTTATAAGAAAATGGACTAATGGACATGTTTATAGAAACAAACTTCAATGTCTAAGAAACATTGGACAAGACAAAATAGGATAGATGATCTTTTAACATATATGTGGTTATTCCATTTAAAGAAAAAAGTATTTATCCTTTGCTAGTTACTAGATAGATCACCAGTTTCAGACAATGACTGATAGACTTGTCTACATCCAGCTGCATTTCATGCTTAGAGGGATGAATGTTGCATGGTGGAGTAAACAATGACACCCAGTGGCCATATTGACTCAAGGCCTGGCTGTGTTCTGGGTTTCCTCAGCACATTCCTATTTTTTTCTTGGTTTTACATGGGGTTTTGGGTGTTTTTCTTCTTTTTTTTCCCACAGTACTAATGACACCATAGATAGATGTTTTTTGAAGCTGAATGACATTATGGATTTGACACACAAAGCTCTATCCCTCTAGAGAGAGAAGTAATAACATTTTCATCAATGGCAAAAGTCATCAATGTAAATCTATATATACTGTGCTTATAGAAGAAACGGGCTAAAAAAAAATTTTGGAGCACAAGATGTGCTAGATTGGTATGACAATGACTGATGGTGGATATTTGTTTTGTTTTCCAGAAAATGAAATGTTTTGGATTATTGCATGTCATTATGTCAACTGCAGGGGGGGGAAAATGCCCTCCATAACCCAAAACCCAACAAAACCCAAAATCCTTCCCCTCAATCATCCCACCCCTCAAAAAAACCCCCAACAACCCAAATCATACAAGATCAAAATGAAGCCTATATTAAGGACAAAAAGGATTTTAATGAGTTATGGTTTATCAGATGATATGGGATATCTGACTCCAGATATTTGCTTTGCTGAGAGCAAAGCAAAAGCCAAGAGCAGCTGACTCTAATAAAATTGGCTAGAAGATGCAGATCTGGAATGCATTATTTGGTTCTTACTTGCATACCATGAAACCACATATTTATTACTTTTGACTTCTGAGGAGCATCAGTCACTGTGTGATCTCCTGAAACAAAGCTAGTATGTAATTTCTGTCATGAGATGAACCAATGTCTGGTCTTCTTACAGCCCTTCCCATTCATCTAAAATAATGAAGTAATTTTTTTACATGAATTTTGTCTCATAGAATACTTATTTTCTAAATGATACAATTGTAAATAGGGCTCTCCTATTTAGGCTCTCCTAAGACAGCAAGACAGTAAAATGCAAATCAAAATTACTCTATTTTCTACCTTGGTGTTGATAAAAGCAGTGCTCCTAGTGATAAATGTAAGGCAACACGGTGTTGAACAGATCATATGAAGAAGATCAATAGGAACTAAACAATGTAATGGGGAATTGTTGGTGCAAGGTTTAGGCAGGACAATAATGCACCAAGGCATTTCTCAAGGAAGAGCACAACTTCATGCCTGAGGAGCACAGAGAGGATTGCAGTGGCTGCTACATACAGGAAGGTAAAGGTGTCCTTCAACAGGTGGTACATAGGAGACCCACAACAGAAAGCAGACCTACTTATTCCTAATACTAATGAAGAGGTATTGACAGGCAAAGCCTGTTGCAGACCCTGCTAAGGCTCAGTTTCAATGGCAAAGAGTGACACTGTCCTGCCACTGTTCTGTGTCACCAATCCCCAGAGCACAAAGGAGATGTCATTCTCAATACAATAAGAGCAAAATAAAAAATGACTTCATGAAAAGGTGAGTAGGTATGGAGGAACCAATTGTAGCTTGTGCATGGTTGAAGTATAATGAATAAACTAATATTAGACAGTAAAAGTTTTTAATACTTCATTATAGTATTTTTCTTCTCAACTAATTTGTACTTGTATTTCAAAGTCTGGTTTTAGCCTCACTGTGTCTTACCAAATTAGCCTAGGTAACTTCCGTGCCATTCTCTGCTTTTTCAATTTTTAACTATTTCATGCAACTTCTCTTCACTGCCAAATTTCCACCAAAACAGAGCATCTAGAATGTTCTCCATCATGTACCTTGCCAAACTATCAATCTGAAGACCTATGATAGACTAGAATGATTTATTAAAAAATCCATTAGATTACAAGCTAAAAGAATCAAAATGATTGCTAAATACTCAAATTGGTGAAAGAGAAGAAGTACTAAGGTTTCCAATTCATGCTGAGAAACTATTCTGTGTATTTATGAATATCTGTAAAATCATTCCTAATGATGGCTGCTGAAAAAGCTTTGGTGTGATTTCTGTTGAGAAATCACAGAACCACTACAGCTGTAAAGGGGCCTCAAGGGGGTCTCTAACCAAACCTCCTGCCCAAAGCAGGGCCAGTTCTGGGGTCAGTCCAGACTGTTCCTGCCTTGGACAAATCAGAGCTTGAAACTCCTCAGGTACAGATGTGGCACAGACTCCCAGGGTGATCTGCCATGCTGCCTCACTGTCCTCATGGGGAAATAGCTTGTCTTTCTATCCTGTCTCATCAGTTTATTCCTGGATCCCAAAAAGTACCCTCGGAAAAAATACCCAAGGAAAATAATGCTGCAACACAAACCAGTGAAAATTTTGTGTTTGGTTCCAATTAGAACGTGGTATTTCCCTTTTGCTTGTTTTCATTAATGTGATTGCCTGTTCCTTACTGAGAGCAGGTCTCCATGGCCTCAGTCTGCCTCAGAGTAAAAATGAATCAGATGAGTCTCTGGATTCATACACCATTCTCTTTGTTTATTCTCCTTTCTTCAGAGCCACCTCCTACAGATTAGATGTGAGGTACTCATGACAGTAAAGACCAGGGAATTTTAGTTCTTCAGATTCATTAAACTATCTCCTGCAGGATACATTGGACAAGCTTTTCATTTAAAAAGCAAGTGAAATCAAACTGTCACTTCTGTTCAATAAGAATCAAATGAAGAACACCAACCATGAGGACAACAAAATGTAATTGTAACAGCAACAGCAGCTGTCTCTTCGTGGGGGACTGGTGAAACACTGTACACAGCTATCCTGAAAGAAAAAAGAAAGGATAAAAAAGATTACACCCCCCAGCCCCAACACTAGAAACACGAGAGTAGTCTATGAAAGAGCCCTTATTTCCCTCCCAAATTGTGTAAGGGATTTGTGAAACCTACTGGAGCCTGCTGCTGCTACAGCTGTCTCCTACACTTACCTTTTCTCAGAGAGCACTGCTGAAACCTTTGTCTCTATATGACCCTTCCATTCATGCCATACATTAATTTAATTATAGTACCACGCTGACGTGTCCTGCGAAAATGCTCTGCAACTGGGCAGGACTTTCACTCTGGGAGGAAGAGAAATCCTCATCTCCCTGAGTTATGGCACTTTTTAGCATTATTTACTTTTTAAAATAACCTACAATTATGAAAAAGTATTAAAATAACGATAAAACATAAAACACATGATTTCATAGGAACCCATATGCATGTTATTATTATTATTACTATAACAAATATTATCAATTCAAATTGTTTATTTAAATATAAATAAATTTATGTTAGTAAGTAATAATTATTCCCTTAATGCATATTATTGTAATTTTATTTTATTCATCTGAAGAAGGAGAAAAATGCAATTGTCATCATTAAACTTTCCTTTCTGTTTTTTCTTAGGATTCCCTTCTCTTATTGTCCAAAACTCCTCCAAAATCTCTTATAGACACTGCTTTTGTCAGCATAAGGCACAAAGGTAAGGTTGAAAAAAAAAATTTAAATGACAGAATGTGAAGGAAAGCAAACAGAAGTCAAAATCTTTCAAGTAGGTTACAGAGGCTCCTGTGCAAAGCTTCATGTATGTACTCAGGGAGTTTATTCAAAGCACTGACAAGGAATGAGAGCAGCATGTATAGAATTGTGTGTTTATCACTGCTCCCAGCTGGATTATCCAGCCAAACCAAATTTAGAAAGTACACATTTTGGCTTCATTAGTGATTCATATGATAGCATTTATTTTCTTATTAGTCCAAATCTGGAATCTGTGAAGACATGGGATAACCAAGGAACAGGAATTTTCCTTTCTAGTTGCAAGGGAATGTCACATCTTTTGACATTTAAGGATTCCTTCTTAAAAATATAAATCTTGATGTTATCAAACTTCAGAACATGCAGGCATGACTAGGGTGTGAATTCTAAAGCTATCTGAAGTATTCATTTATTTTTTCCTCTTTTGTTTGTGTTTTTACTGTGGTGATCAGTATTTTCACTGCTACAAGTAGTGTGTACCAGAGGGGATATTTGCACTTCCATGACCTGGCCACAATAGCAGCTTTAAGATTGTAGACTTTCCTCTATGACATACTTAAAGAAGACTTCTGATGTGTCACCACCTTTTCTGCTTTTAAATGAGAAAATTCTAAGATTTTTTTCCATATAACTTAATCTGCTTTCTTTCTTCATGTTCTTCATAACAAAGACCTAAGAGATAAGGTAAATTTGTAGAAGCTAGGCTCGAAATTCATACCATCTTGAATTCTAGCATCTTTTTACCACTATTTCTTTACCTATGATTCCAAAATATAGGTTAAATACATTTCTCAAATATGTTTAGCTAGTTTCATTTTCAGAAAGTTTTGGATATCCAGCAAAAAAATTTCTTAAGACTTTAAAGCTGTTGTAGAAAATAAACTCTTCAAAAGAGAGCGGGATCTGCTACCTCATAAAATGAATCATGCAAATAAGGGACCATATTGGAAAATGTGGGCTGCAATCATTCTCAATCAGTAAAATGTAGATAATGATTCTTGTCATGCTCCAAGGATGATGTGAAAATTAATCTGCTAACAAGGACAAGATAATGATTTTGTCAGTTAAGCATTATGAAGCATTGACATTATTTTGCCTGTAAATCTTTTCAGTAATATTCTTATTCATTATTCTGAGATGGAAGACCAAAGCTTTTGAGATAATAAATTTAGAAGAAACTCTCTAGAGCTTTATAGGATCTTTTCAGCAGAGGCCCTGCCCTCTAGGTGAGAAGGAATTGCATTTGAAATTATAAGGTAAACTTTTCCAAAAGTTATGGCCAGAAAATATCAGTCCCAGTTAGATCAGTAGGTATATTTGCCCCATCAGCTGTAAACGTAGAAGATGAAAAATGAGATTTTTTTTAAAAACCCACCATAATTAGTTTCTAGGCTGAAGTTTTTTGCTATGTAAAATCTGTAAGTTTAAAGCCACCTCAGAGACAGTGATGTACCACAGGTCTCCTGTACTTCAACCACACGAGTCAAGACTGGGACTAAACTCAAAGTCTTATGCAGCCATTTTAAGTCCAGGACCAAACCTGGTGCTGTGATCACTAAATTGGAGAAAGAAATATCTACCTTCCCCAAGGCCAGAAGTATACAAAAGGAACCTGGGTAACCTGCAGGTACCCAACTGACGCCGGGCAATTGTGAAAGGTCCTACATCCCTCCCAAGGTACTCTGCCATCCCTACTCACCCTAGCCTGTAAAAACACCTTCTCTGCAAGAGCTCATCACAGCCCCTGCAGCTCTGAGGACCCTGCTCTATCAGACAACTATTGCCTTCTTACATGTAGTGATGCTGAAAGCCTTGAAGCATAACTCTTAATTGCAGACCCCAATGTCACTGCCTGAATGGGACTTTAGTCGATCACTGATCCTCACCATTTGCTTCTAGGTATTTTTGAACTACTCCCTGCACAACAATCTGGCTCCCATGGATTCCAGTTTTGGTCATTATTCTCTTCATTCATTGTAGCCTGTTTATCCATTTCAAGCTATGCAGCAAGTCATTTAAAAGTTAATCAGTGCAGTGCTCAGCATTTCAATAGCTGTCTCCTTTTATGTGTCTAGACATTAGCTGGGGGAACCAACTCAAAGAAATGAGCTATAGTTGTTGTCTGAAACCTCATACCTCGTCCCTTCTGCATTTCAGAAATGGTTCATCAGGAAGCCTGTGTTCCAGACCTTAAGTTCATTCTGAGTAAAATGCAAAGCCAAGAGAGATAATTTTCCATGCAGCTCACACCAATGCCAGTCTCAATAGAAGAGTTAAATTTGTAAAATTTCCATCAGAGGAACTGATTGTGTCCATTTTTTTTCCCATTTAGGACTAAAATTTCATCAGAACTCCTGTATGTAGGCCCTTATCATTAGATGACTTACTAAACTGGAACTGTAAATATTTTCCTAATCCTAATCAATATGTAGTTGTCACTATCATATGACTTGTTTTTGAACAAGAGGAAATGTTTCTATGGCTAAGAGAGAATGTTAAAGAGCAAATAGGTTCTAGAATTTTATACTCTCATACACATGAAATATATTTAAAAAAAGGAATATAAAACACAAACTTTTTTTTTTTTTTTTTTTTTTGCTGTGTTCAATATAAGAAAATAAATCCAGTTAGCATCTTTGGGTGTTGCATAATGTATTAAGAGAAATTAGATACCATTTGTACTTTGCCTGAAGTAGAAAAATGGTATTCATGATTTATTTCACCTCTGTATTTTCTAAGAATTTATTAATTATTGCTTGTCCTGTCATGTGTGTTTGTTTCTATAGCTCAAACATAATTGGTGTGATTGCTGCATAACATGTTCATTTACAATTGTTTCCAGGAAAATTAAGCCCTGGATTTCATTCTTTAAATAAATGTTTTATTAACTGAGGTAATGATATCAGAAAGTATTAAATTCTCAAAAGAAGTAAATATGTCATTTCTTTAATCTCTTTCTCCCATTCTCTTTTAAACATTTTTTTCTTTTCTTTTTTTTAATGAACATGAATTACAGCTGCAGCAGGGTGGAAAATGCACTGTGGCATGCAAAAGCTCTTTATAAAATAAAGAAAAAATAGAAAAAAGGTGCCCAACTCCCCAGAACATGAGAAAATAGTATGCACAAAATCAATTGAGGCAAAAACAAAAAGTATTTTAAATGCTAGTCTTATAGAAGCTCATAAAATTTCTTTCTTTTTTAATTACCTTGTCATACTAACAGAAAAATAATCAAAATATGATATTATACTTCCTGGTCAGTTCCTTTGTTAAGGGAACATAAGCAAGTCCATGTTATTCTATTGTTGCAGAATCATTGGCTCAATTAAGAGATCAAAACAGCAAAATCCAACATTTTTACTGTACTTAAGTGGGCAATCCAGGCCACATCTGTTTTTTTGGCTACACCTCAGTCTGGGAAGCAATGCTGCTTCATAGCATCTTTGTTGATTTTAAATTATAGCCTCAGCTTCTTCCATTATCAGACATCCAGTTTTCCTTACATGTATTCCATCACTTCAAAAGAAATACAAGCAGGTAATGAAGACAATAACCATTTACAATTACTGTGATACCATTTTCATTAAAGACTTATTTATTAAAACATTTTATTTAGTTTCATTTTGCCATTACCTAGATTTCATTTTCCTATTATAGGGGAAAAAAAAAAAGAGTAAAAGTATGTAAGATTTGTCTGTGCTTTCATTTTTCTCACTCTGAAGTGGGTAGTGTCTGAAAATTTTCCATGGGAACTTCTTCATTTTGGAAATATTGTTTTCATGGAATAAAATAGTTGGAATATGTTAGCTAGAATACTTTCTTTACTGGAGTACTGAATGACAGTAATTTGTAACAGTGTACTCCACAGCAAAATTGGTGGCAATACTTTCAACAATTTGCATGGGGTTTTCTTGACCATGAGATTTCATGCTTTGTAAAATCTGAAATCTTTCACATTAAATACAAATTTTTGTGGAAAAAAATTAACATTGAGGAAGGAAGAAAAAAGTTAAGTAAAACGCCCAGCCTTTCAGAATGGACATTCTGCAACAAATCTCTGGGAAACTTTCAAAAGGTTTCTTTCATTACTCTACAACATAAGAAAACTTTTAAATATTCAAAGATCTCTGGCCAGTTTTAGTGAAAATACTCTTTTAGAAGAAACAAAAAACCCACTCTTGGTTACAAGTATTTCTGCACTGTCACACAGTGAGCATTTCAATCCTTTTAATTTTTTTTTCAATTCCCACATAGGGTTAAGTTTGAGTGAAGTTTCAGGTTCAGACTTTAGTTTTATATTTATTTTAGTACCTTGCCCTACTTTCTCTTAATTATTTCTAATTCACTTTTCTTTACTGAGTGAGATTGTCTCAATTTGCTGTCCTTGGGAGAGAAGCATTCAAACAAAAAGCCTTGCCAAGGCAAATTAAAATGCTGAAATGTAAAATTTATTTTCTAATGACTGCACAAGCCTTGCCTGTGCAGCATTTAGCTTTATGTTTAGTGGATAAAGGGCAAGGCTGCCAAACAAGGACATTTCATCTTGATTTATCCAAAGGGACATGAAAAGGAGAGAGAGTAACAGTTCTGGCTGCCTTTCCAGGGTCTCTCAAGAAAGACCTGGAAGGACCACCTGCAAAGATGACATGAGAATGAATATTGTTTAGTCAATTTAGTAATTGGCTTCTCTGTATTAAATTGCCAATTTCATTTAGAGGGACAATTACTGGCTTTTGAGGTGGTGGATTTGGCTCATAAACTATATCTACTAGGAAATGAGTTGGGCACAAGGAAGTAATGTTTTTCAAGGTACGATACGGGAATTGCAAATAGCCAAGCCTACACCATTCCTAACTTAAAGTGGGTAACAGAGTGAGAAGGAACACAGAGAAGCTCTTCAGTCAGTTAAGTTGTTTCCTTTGTTGTCTTTGGGGCATTGGTGGAGAGGGGGCAACAGAGCAGCAAGATTTAAGAACAGGATGCCACTAACTCATGAAGGTTAGATGAAGGTGGCTCTACAATTGCCACTCAAGCTTGTCATGTAAAATAATGTCTTGCCTCCATGTACAATTTTCTTAAAAAATAAGTTTAAATTTTTAACAATTTAAGACTAGATAGTCAGATTTGGTCTTTGGAAAAATGCCATGGACGGTTCAGGAGAGACACCTAGAAAGTAGCAATTTTCATTATATACCTCCAGAAAAAAATTTAAGCACTACTGAAGCCAGATGAAATTCTGGCATTTGCTTATTTAGGATCAGATCTCATCCATAGGAAAAAGATATTTCTTACTCCAGGCTCCCTAGTTTTGTTTCTTATTTAGGTCCCTGTGCTTGTATTGCTACAGAAAAATGTGAACTTCAGACCTTGAAATCACTTCCTGTTAACTTCAGATAGAAGGTGAGATATACAGGGACTCTGGGATTTGCAGGTACAACAGCTTGAATTTTAAACCAAACAGCAGAAGGGGAGTAAGAGTGTGGGGAATTAGAGTGTCGTGTGTCTTTTATGTTGGGAATGCTATCATTTCACATCTTATTTATCTATACTTATTTATACAAAAATATTAACTAAATCTTTGTCAACTTCTAGATAAGCTCAAAAGGCAAAGAGCAAAAACTGAATTTAAAACTTTTTCCTAAATCCCTTTGTGCCAAATTTAGCACGAGCTAGTGCCTAACTCAATTTGTGAAAATGCCATTTAGCCATGAGAAAACTGAAGTTTTTTTACAAAACTCTATTGAATTAATTGCACAGGGCATCTAATTTCTTTCTGGTAGGAAATTCTACTATATATTAGTCATCTAAAATATATTCCAAGAAGACAAAAAGTTTTTACTTTCGAGATTTGAAAATAATAAAACCACTGTTTAGTACAGAAAGGTACTCCATAAAGACAGCTTTACAGCCAGAATGCCTTCATGGCCACAACAGTGAAGACTGCACTGGTATTTCTATACTCTTAAAACCTGCAAAGCAACATTAAGCATAGAAAAAAAGATCAAGGAATAAACTAGATAAGTCCTCTGTACTTTCCCAATGAACTTCTTGAAATCAGTCTTTTCTCCTCAAGAAACTAGATCTTAAAACAGGAATGCAAAACCCAGAAGCTGTGAATTGGGGTAAAAGTAAACCCTATAAGCTCCTCTGCTAGGTTATGGGTTTCTCAATGTAAAACACTAACAAAATTCAAACAGTGATCGTTTCCACTGGAGGATTTATAATTTAAATGGAGATAACTTTTTAGATGAGTGATGACTAAGGTTGACTATTTTTTTTTTTCTCAACAGGAAACTGTTTTGGCTTTAGGATTGTTCATGAGTGATTTATAATGTGTTCCAAAAGGCAGTCTTCAAAACACAGAAGTAAAGAAATTACACAGAAAGTTCTGTCTTCAGATCTGCCCAGCCAAGGGAAGTGCCTTTCTGGCCACTGCACTGCTCCCTGGACCAGCCTCAAAGACTCCCAGTCTCTCATCACTTCCAACTTCAGTGTTCCCATATTTTTCTTTCTTCTATTATGTCATCTGGAGGTAGCTAGAGAATTATTATTAGAGAATTAGCTAGTAAAATTATTCCATTCTTTGTATCCCTTTTTGACCTATATCCTAAGTGGATGATGAGAAGAGCAAAAACATTTAAAACAACAGTTTTGACAGTTCTGGAAGATGTCTTACAGGCACTCTGGAGACAGGAGGACACAGCCTAGAAACCTAAGCAAGAAAAGAATTTTCCACAGATTATTTCCATTCAGAAAAATTTACATGTTTTGTTTGTTCTTTCTGACAATGATTGTGTACTTCAGAACCTTTAACTATGGTGCTTCCTGTGCAAAGAGTCACCTTGGAAGGTGACAACTTGAATTCTAAAGAAATGAGCAACTGGGGTTTTTATAGCAAGCATGGTATTCTTCTTCACTTGTATGTATTTCCTCAATTAGGGTTGAGGGGGTTCTGTAGCAGGGATTGAAATGAGGAATAAAAGTGGTAAGAGTCACCATATTTCTGACTGTATTAAAGTTTTCTCTATAGTGTCAGCTTCTCAGGGAACATTAAGTGGCACTTTTGTCCAGGCAGAATATATTTGCTCAATTATTTCTCTGTAGCTGAAGCAATAGTTTGGAGATGGGTGTTACCCTGGTAGCTGAAGTACAGAGCATTAACAACAGAAGTTGTTTTTGCAGGACACTTCAGAGTGTTAAAAATGTGATGAATCTAAAGACTTGGAATGAGTCTAAAACACTGAAAAATTATTAGAGAGACGAATTCATTTTTTCATCTGTATCTAAAACATCTTCAGAGATCTGTGAGATTTTAAAAAATGCTGTAACTTGGGACTTCCCTTTAGTGAAATTCCTGAGATAAAACATTCAATTTTACCTATTTCTCATAACATTCTCTTCAAATACAATTTAAAATGGAAAGAAATATGGGAGAAGTGAAAAAGAAGGAAAAGAACATCTCCCATTAAAAAATTCTTAAGAGCTAATTTAAAAAAGCATTTTCAAAGTCTGACTGGAATGTAAATTATTTTTAAAGTTCTTAGGACTACAAGGGGAAGGTAAAGATTTGTTCATGGTCATTAATGCACATGAATAAGATCTTTTGACAAAACATATCTCCTTGGAAAATGGTTAATCAATAATCTTGAAAGAGTTGCATGAAAGGGTTAGACTAATCTCGTTTCATAATGTAAATAGGAGAAATGAAATAAAAATAAATTCAAAGCTGTCAGAAAATTTTCAGAATGAAGAATAAAGTAAGGCACCTCACAATGTGCAAAAAACATTTAAATTAAAAATACAAGAGAACTACAATAAAAAAATCAATTAGGATTTTAAATTTTTTGTCTATAGAAGTTTATTTATGATATAAGAATTCTTTCTGATAAATTATATTTGATTTATGAGGTACAAATTCTTTAATTAAAAGCAATTAAATTTAATAGTGGAAGTACACATTTTATATATATTGATCAAATGGCTTTGATAAAACTTTGTGGTGCCACATATTACATTTACCTGGCTTGTTCTTTAACTTTCAAGTTTGGGCTTAAACAAGTAGGGCTAAAGTCTTTGGAAATAGCTGAAAAAGTAGGGCAGCAGAGGGATTTGAGAAGTGGTGAAAGGAAGACCAGTTTTAGAGATTATCTAACTTAAAGGAAGAACTGTCGAAAGAAGACAGAGAGTCAGTCCCTCATGTGTAGATAACATTTTGTTGATAAGACTCCAATTAGCCTTAATCCACTTCTTCATTTAAAATGAAAGGATGTTTTTAAACGTTCATCATGTTTGTTCTGGATGGCAATTAAATACATTAGTCGCTAAGGAGTGTGAGTTTTATTTCAATGTGAACCTGACATTTTATTTTTTCATTTCTGGAACACAGGTGTACAAAATAAGCAGCAAAATACACTGTAAATGACATTTTGAGACAGATTTGTATTTTATGTGTAAGGAATTTGATAGCTGTGAGCTTCTAAGAGTTGTGGGTTTTTTGAAATAAAAGCCTAAAGGATGTTTTCAGCAGCATGGCTGGTTTATGTCAAAGAAATCCCCATGACTTTTTCTTTAGATTTAGATTTGTAATTGTACAGCACTGTGAATTTTGATGCAAGTTACTGTTTCTTTTTAAATTGATGTCAACAAGATGCATTTCAGTGACCAGCAGGTCTTTTTGATACAAAAATAGCAAGGTTTGACCATGTTTACTTCTTTTTGTCATTGGCCTGGGTATCTTGTGCAAAAGAGAGATTCTAGTTCTCTGTTTCACATCTCTCTGTTTAACTACCGCGACAAGAATAGATTTTTGATATTTTGCTCCTGTTCTAAAAAAAGGATTTCTTAAAGGGTGTCTGGTTAAGTCATCCAGTCCCAAGTGCCTAAATGTTTATCACATGAATGAAAATAAACAGTCAGCCAAGACTGTGATTTGTCTGATCTATGCTGTGAATGTTGATGAGTCAAGGAATTCAGGTGGCACTTGTGATTCACGTTATCCTTTTTCAGAGTAAGAAATTACATAAAAGCCTCAAGATCTCCTGCTCTGAAGTTTCTTCTCTCTTTTCTTACTTTGTCAGATGAAAATATACAGAATTCTGCTAACTTCAGTGTAAGGTTTTCCCTTCTAATCACCAAGTGCTGGAATTAAATTGGATTTTTTAGGTGTCTGTAAGCTTTGAAAGGCTTTTTTTCTGAAGCTAAGAAACAGTGAAATAGAGAGCCATGAAGAATGCATTTAGTACTCATATCTTGGGAGCACTATTGACAGCATAATTCACAGTTCAAATTGCTGCTGGTGATTTTCTGATAATGCTTCTTCCATTTTCTATTTCAGACACATTGCTTGCCACTCTCATTTCGGCTTCCAGTATTGCGTATTTTAGTAGCAGCTCTTGAAATTTTATATCTTCTTGGAAATATTTCTTGAGAAGGAGATTAAAAACTGCAAATTGCAGGGCCCTCTTCAGAACTGAATGTGTAAGCAAGGAATTCAAGGCAGACTAAGAGAAAGATTTCAGTTTTGAAATTGTGTTTTAGGCCATTATTAGTACTAAAACAGAAGTCAGAGAATTTCTTGAAGGCACTGGGAGAAAAAAAAAATCAACACCAATAAACTTTGGATAAGAAACATTATTTGGTTTTAACCAATATTAAAAATATTCTATTACTATGCTCATCTAGTTAACTCCTACTGTTCCTTAGTGGATGTATGACCAACAGTTATTTATTCTCTATTACCTTCCATACAATCAATAAAATCAGTATCAGGCTGAATGTTTCAGAAAGTTACTCAGTGGTATATTTCCCTTCTTCCTGGCTGTAAAATTCTCCTTCTGGACTGATGTGATTGACTGACACATTTCTCCCAGGTATCTTTAATAAAATGGGATGTGGTTGCTTGGTGGCCCCAGGCTGGCTGTCTTTTCCTTTTGTTTCCTTGCTGTCACTTGGACAGCCAAAATTAATGTATTGTCTGCTCCTCTTCTCTTGGATCCCTATGTGGCTCTGAAAGGTCACAAGCAGAGCAAGAACACAAACAAAATATTATGAATTATCTCACTGAATACCTTGTTATGTCTTTCAAGAGATAATTAATTTTCAAAAAAGATTTGTACTGGCAGATATAAAATCACGGTTAGCCCAGAACTACTCTCTATCTCAAACAATTTAATCAATCTCAGGCAAAAATATTATCCATAAAATATGCAAATTACAAAACAATAGATATCCAGGATTTAATTAAGAGAAGGAAATTGATATTTGTTGCATACAGTAGTGGAAAAGAAGCAAACAATTATTTATAAAGTGAAATCCTTTGTAAAAATTATGGCATGTGTTCTGAATTTCAAAATTTCGTGTCTTATTCGGAAGTGAAAAAAAGGAAATGTGAATCATCAGTGAGGAAAAAAATGGAAAAGTTTGTTTATCTTCATTTACAATCTTCACTGGC
>WBNP01002529.1:1765454-1821682 GCA_013401095.1 Passerina amoena | reverse complement strand
TTTTTTTAGTAAGTAAAAAAAAAAAATTAATACTCAAAGTTACAATAACAAGTTAATAATATTCTAAGATTCCTATATTCTGTCAGAGCAAGAAGAAGAATTTGGCCTATATGGTGTATTTGGTTTCAATTTATTTGACAATTTGTGATTAGATGTTGTTTCAAATGTGCATTAAAGTATGGAAATGTCAAGAACTTGTTGATGGAGTTTTGTGGCATTATGCACCAAATAATAACTAATCTTAGGCGAAAAAATTGTCACCTCCTCATAATCAGCAAATCTTAACTTCTAACTTTGGAAAATGAAGGGAAGTTTTTGACATCTGCCATATAGTTTTGCTCTTGACCTCCTTTTCTCTCCTGTTCTGCACCGAGTGAATATTTTTGTTTTCTCAGAAACAAAAAATCATAAAATTGTTTGGGTTGGAAGAGATCTTAAAGATCATTTATTTCCAACCCCCTGCTGGGGCAGGGACACCTTTCACTAAACCAGGTTGCTCAGAGCCCCTCCTAACCTGGCCTTAAACATTTCCAGGAATGGGGCACTCACAGGCAACCTGCTCCAGTGTCTCACCAGCCTCACAGTAAAGCATTCCTTTCTAATAACCAAGTTTGAAGTCATTCCCCCTTGTCCTGTCACTATGCGCCTTTGCAAATAATATTTTCCCATCTTTTCTGCGGAAAAGTCTCTTCAGGTACTGAAAGGCTGCTATTAGATCACCCTGAAGCCTCTTTTCCAGGATGAATAATCCCAATTCTCACAGCCTTTCACATACAGACTTTTAAACTTCTTGACAGAAGTTTACCACAGAGAAAGTGAAGACTGGACCTAACCAAGTTTAATATGCATTCCTCTTATGTTCCTTCTCATTCCTTTGAGAAGAAATCACTAGTAATTTTTTTTATGTGCAGGTAAGCCTTGCTTTTACAACAGAAAATTTTAGTACATCAGACAAGTGGAGTTGTTCCAGCACAGTGAACACAGTCAGATTCTGGGTAAATGTTAAGACAAGTATTGTCAAAACTATGGACATGTTGAAAATGATAGGTAGCTGAAATAAAAAATGTGTTAGAATTTGTAGGAACAGTAGTTGTAAATTTGTAGTTTGAGCATCTGTTTTACAGTGTTTTTGAAGTAAATGAAGTAAAAACATTTAAATACCCATGTGGTAGACCCTGAATTTGAATTAATAGTCTCTATAAAACCACTGGGAAGAGCAAGGGTGTTTGCAGCATTCGATTCTCCCATGTTACCATCTTGTGGTAAACTTGGACTCTCCTAATCCAGGTGAATTCAGTTCCAAGATGTTATAAAATTAGAATACTGACTGGACAACAGGGCAAATGTGAAAAGAAAGCCCCTGGCAAGAAGTTCTCCTGGCTTCATTAGAGTCCAGGAACAGTAATCTGGTTATCATGAAAAAAACCCCTGGCTGACAGACTTCTTCCTTTTGAAAAGTTACACTGAGTGCATAGGTGTCAGCACTGAAAAGGGGAATGAATGTAGCCTAGAAGTACATGCAAACTGGACTGATAATCCACAAAATAGTAGGACTATATGGGCATTCATTCCCATTTATGTCAACACTTGATGATTTTTACAAAATTGCGTGTGCTGTTATGGTGAGATTGAACTGTATCAGAAGAAATTAAAAAAATTAAAACTGCTCATTTATTTTCTAAAATCGTTGTCTAAGATCTTTGATAAAATTACAGAAATTCAAATAATTCCTAAGCAAAGACCAAGAAACATCCAGTTTTTTATAAGAGATATAATTTAGCTAGAAATAAGTATTGACAATCCAACAAACAAAGCTGAAACAAACTTCTTTTGGTTTTGATGGCATATGCTTATACATAATATTATTACTCACAGTCCGTATTCTAAATCCCTAAAAAGAAATTTATGCAAAAATACTGGTGCATTCATGTGCTGCAAGTGGTAAGGTATGCATTACTTCATCTTAGCTCAATTTATGCACATCTGTAAAAAAAATTGTTTTGTTCACCTCTAACCACTAGAAAAACTTTAGAATCCTGTTAGAGAAATTCTAGGCACTTATGAAACACAGTTTTTCATGCCATACATATACACATAAAAACTGCATTATAAAAACATGACTTCAGGGTTTTATAACCCTGAAATAACTTGGGGTACTGTGCTGGTTTTAATAATCACTGGGAGCTAAACTCCAAATAGCTCCTCCCTTTTGCCCTGCCTCTTCTGATAGTGGAGGAACAATAACGAGAGTTTATAAATTGGAATAATAATTTACAAGAATCACTATACCCACAGCAGTATTAATAGCAAAATGTCAAAAAGTCATAAAGTTGATGTAATAAAATTTATGACATCATTTTTTGGATATTAAGTCTCTATCACTTAAAGAAATGATTGTAAGAAAATAAGAAAGAAATTTCTAACAAGGCAATTAAATGGAAAGATACAATTTCTCTCAGAAAGAAATAATGAGTGTCAAATTGCTGAGAAATTATTCCTATTTTCTTCTTGAACACAGTCACTCTTCCCCAGGCATTTGATGTGAGGTATCATAAGGGACTAAACTAGATGGACCTTTGACTAAACTAGATGAATCTTTAATCTGATTTAACATGGTGCATCTTTTATCAGCAAGACAGGTGAAGGAGAAGAGGGGTCCAGATCATTCCTGGTGGAAAGATAAACAATTACTGCTTTTGCATCCTGCTCCATCACATGAGAGTAAGAACACTTATTGGTTTGATCAAAGAGAAGAAAGATTCTGAATTACCCAGGCAGCTGAAGAGCCAAGTGTGTGGGTGAGCTGAAAACTGGAGTTGTTTATAGAAGGATGTCATTACAACATGCTGAGTGTCCATTGCTGAAGCACCCCTGCTGGGTTGGGGTAGGAAATTGGTTTTCCACTCTCCCATGCAGGGATGTGTCATTGTTTTGCATCAATATTCTTGTGTTTGAACCATCTGATGGTGGTTGGGGGCTGATAAAAAACAAAGGACTGCTGATTGGTGTCCTTAAAATGCAATGAAATAAATAATGACTAATTAGACAGAAACAGTTGGAGGTTCTTTGTATTGTTCCTGGCTAAGAATTTGACTATGAAAGGAAAGCCAAGGTAAGAAAAGAAAATAAAATATTTTCCCAACAATGTTAAACTGCTTAAGACTATCTAGAGACAAAATAGTAGACATAGATATAGAAATAACTGAACACTGATTAGGTCCATGTGGACTATTCAGAAGCTTAGAGTTAGAACAAGCATATTCCATTAAAATTTGTAATTTGTATATAAATTTCATTTCCACATTTGATTTACATTTAAGGGTAGTTTAGAAAAAGCATTCAGAACTGTGGTGAATTAAAATGTTGCACAGATTCTGTAATGCCTTCATGCTTTGCAGGAGACAAGGAATTTGCAGAAAAATTACTAATACAAGATAATTGGGAGGTAATAAATCCTAAAACTGTGGGAAAATGGGTATCTGCAAAAGTATCTCAAATCATTTTTCCAAACCCAAATAAACCTGGTTTACAAGGGCAGTGCTTTCTCATGCATAATAAAAAGACTAACTAGAGGATTACTTTATTCAAAGGATATTGCTAGATTGCTATTTTGTTATTATTACTATTACTAGATACTGATACCATTGCAAGTAGTATGCTATATTATTTCAATAATAAAATCAAGCAGGTTGCTATTTCCTGAGTTGTTTTTTTTATTATTATTATTGTTACTAATATCTCAACAGCTAACAGTATACTGATATTTCTGCAAAGAGCAAATTCTCTTTGATAGAGATCAAAATAATGCTTTTAGAAAATCAAGACTTTTTAAAGGACTGATCAAAAAAATTTGTTGTATTTGAGGAATTTGATCTTTTTTTCTATAATTAATTATATTTTACTCCTGGTTTTGGTTGCACTTTATTAAGAGAATTCTTCCAACTCTTCACCCTGTAATGATTACATACTTTTTCTGTTTCATATGTTGTCTTTTCTTTCCAGCTTTGGAGTTGCTTTAACAATTTTATGTATTCAAAACACAATTCTGATTAAAGCCTTGAAAAATTACATAAAAATGTCTACCACCAGACGAATACAGTCATACAAAGTGTTTCTTTAGTGGTGCCTGCCTCATTTCCTTACTAATTTTCTCTAATGATCAAACAACATGCAAAGCTCTGTCTCTAGACTTGATAATTTTTGATGCCATTTCACCTTCTTATTCTGCTCTGCATGAAGTAAAGGATAAAATAAATACCCCCCAACAGACAATGCAATTCCACTTGCATATCTGTGCATACCAAATCTCCAACTCCTTTCTTCTAACAATTTATTGACTTACTGATGAAGTTGCATTTCCCCAACACTGTCAACCAGTGTAGTCAACAAGAATAGAAACATGCTTCCCCACCCTTTTGTTTAGCATTCTCATCCATCCTTCCTTCAATTAAAAGTGCTCTCCACTTCCACTCAAGCCACATTCCATCCAATGCCACCCAGGAGGCAAAAGGAAAATAGTGAACTCTACAAAACCACTTTAAAAATTTAGTACATTTTTGAAGGGATAATAATTTGTAGAATCTGAAGCCTATCTGACATTTGAGCCTGGAACATGAGTCAAAAACAGAATGGAAAAACAGTTACAATCTAACACCAAAGTAGACTAGGTAATGAGACTCAGTATTGCTTCAGGCTTTCAATTTCTTTACTTTGGCAACTGCATTTGGACTTGAGACAAAATTTTAGGAAACTCTTTTAAAAATTTTTGTTAAAAGAACTTTCATTTTTGTGATATACTGTTCACTAACAGAGATCTGCTTCCTCAGTTTGAAATTTTTGGTTTTCATGAGTTTGACATTTTACCAAATAGAATATAGCCCACTCAAGAAACAAAGTACTTGACTGGTTGGAAAATTATATGAGACAGTATAATAAGCAATGATTTTGGAATGGTCAGACCTGATCAGGTCAAAAAAAGCAAATACATATTAAAGTAGGATATAACATGTCCAAAAAACCAAAAAAGACAAATCATACACATTTATGTTAAAAATAAATGCTTATTTTATTCTTTTTTTTTTCATTTGTGATTCATTTGTTCAAATGGGCACTTTTTTCCCTCTTTTTTTTTTTTTTTTTTGTATGGGGGCCAATTGAACCACAATGAAGCCAATAGGAGTGAGAGGGAGGCATATCTGGAACATGCACAGTTCATCTGCAATTGTATGCAGAATGATTCGTCCGACAAAAAAGGCAAACTAAAAAATTTGGAACGAATTTTAAATTAAAATCTTTCAAGTGACATTTCTGTAATTCTTTTTCAGTCAGAATTTGAGGTGGCTAAATATGTCAGTAACCTGATATCGATTGCAGTTTAATAGCAGCAGTGGAAATGAGTAGAATGAAACACATGGGACAGACACTTTTTTGGCTGTTAGAGCTCTGGCCCTATAATGCAATTGCAATGAATGATAATCTCTTGGATGAATGTTAGGTAAAATTGCTTCTCTTCTAACAACCCTCTAACAATTGCCAATAGATATGTACAGAAAAGCTAAATTCTGTGTCATTATGAATATGTTTATTTTCTAATCTGTGCTTGTTAAATCAATCTAATGTGTGTAGTAATGGGGTAGGATTTGCCTTCATCTGAGCAGTCAACATGCTGTACTAGATTGGGTTCCAGACAACCAGTTTCATAAATTTAGAGGTAAAATAAAGGCAGGTTAAAAAAAAAAAAAAAAAAGCCACAATCAAAACATACAAAAAATAAACCCCAATAAACAAACTACCAAAAACTATTGCTTTGGGAGTTATTGGGTTAAGCAAATGTGACATTTATAAAAAAGGAACAGAGAGAGAGTTCCAAACAGTTCTATTCAGACCTGGACATAACCCACTCTGAAGGACAACTTTTGGTTCAACTCATTTGGCAGAGGAGTTGCCTCTGTCTTGAGTTTTGAACCCTGTGATAAAACATGACTTTCTTTAATTCACAGCTCCCACACATAAATGATGCCAGTCAGAATGGTCAATTCACAAAAGATTTTATGCATAGGGTTTTATTCTCACAAATGACCTGTAATTCCAGATACTCTTCTAATTATTCACTCTTTGAAATTTACTGATCACCCCACTGAGGAAATTGAATGTTCTTGAAATAGGCTTAAAACTGCTTAAAAATCTTTAAATATCTAGTTGCTAGGAAAACACAACTGAAGCATCCTAAAAAGGGAGAGGGAGGAAAATTATGAGCAGCCAAGGATGTTTTCCAAAACAAATTAAAAAGGAACTTTGGAATAATAAACCCTATTTTAGAAGTTCTGTGTGGTGAAATAACTCATCTGCAGTGAACACTGAGGAAAATATAGCATATAGAAGAGGAAATTAAACTACTATAAAAACTGCAGAGAAGTAATTTTCTCAGTGATCTTCCATTAAGATTATTTATTTCATACAGTAAATTTGCTGTATTTTTTCTACAGATTTTAGAATTACATGATGAGGTTAAAAAAAAACTCATTCTTTTCATCAGAAAGATAAAATTGAGAACACACTTGTCTGTAAACATAAGGAGGAAACTACTTCAGAGTATCTGCTGAGTTTCTTGGCCTGTTTAAGTCTTGTCTATTTAAATTTAACCCATTTATCTGCAGCCTAACACAAAATGTACATATCTATAGCTTTTTCTTACTATCTAAACAGATATGAGATAATTTATTACTTGTATAGTGTAAGGACATCCACTAGATAAGATTTTCACAGGGTTATGCCACACTGTTTCACTGCTTGCCCCTGCTCAGACTAAATTTTCCAGGCACTTCAGTTTTGTTCTATATTTTATTCTTTCTAAAAAAGAAATTGACAGTCATGGTAGATTAAAAAAAAAAAATTAGTAATAATAAATAACTTAAAAAATTCCCAATTTTAACAATTGTGTCCAGCTCTGAAGTTCTCAGAACAAGGAAAAAAATGGAGTTTTTGGAGCCAGTCCAGAAGGCCGTGAAGGTGATACAAGGAATGGAACACCTCTCCTATGAAGACAGGCTGGGAGAGCTGGTAATGTTCAGCCTGGGGAAGACTCTGGGGAGATCTTATTGAGGCCTTTCAGTACCTGGAGGGGACCTGCAAGAGTGTCAGAGAAGGAGTTTTTACAAGGTCATGTAGGGATAGAATGTGGGAGAATAGCTGTAAACTGAAATAGGAGAGGTTTAGATTAGGTATTAGGAAAAAAATCTTCCTAATTTGGAGAAACTCTTTCCTGTGAGGGTGGTAAGGCACTGGGAGAGGTTGCCCAGAGAAGTCATGGATGCCTCATTCCTGTGAGTGCTCAAGGCCAGCTTGGCTGGAGCCCTGAGCAACCTGATCTTGTGAAATGTGTCCCTGCTCATGACAGGGGTGGTGGAACTAGATGATCCTTAAGGTTCCTTCCAACCCAAACAATTCTATGATTCTATAAAAGAAACATAAGAAGGCATGGAAGACATTATATCATGTACATATATTATTTTCAGTATTATATTCTGTAATTCTTTTGCATTTATTATTACAGGAGTATAATAAGTGAGTATGTCTGTAAAGGCTACATATTTTATTCTACAAAAACATAGCACAGTTTCTGTCTAGAACACCCACAGCTGAAGGTAACAGAAGCTGATATAAATGGGATTCATGCATTTGCACTTGCATTCTGCATTTTTCCACTCCAGTTGTGCTTCTATAGCCATAGCTTCCATGTATTTGACACTTCTTGTTCAAATAAGTCTGTGCAGATCCAGTTTCACAATATGGGTACACTTTCATTTCTTCTAGGGGTTTTATCAACATATTAATTTTCTATCAGCAATTGCTTTCACTGCTAACAGTGCTTTTTCCTTCTTTTTTTTTTTTTTAATATCGTAAAAGTATCACTATCCTTGAAACCTACAGTAGACATTGACTGGTGATGACTAGAACTTAGATAATGTAAGTATTTAAATCCTTCACCCCATCAGTCATGCATTGTTCCCAGTCCTTAAAAAGAAAAAATGAATGACAGTATAAATCTCTGTAAATTTCATCACTTAGAAGTACATTGAAAGCACTGGCACTTTTAAGGAGAAATTGAAAAGATTTAAGATGTCCACCTCCAGCAGTTTTAAAAGTAAAATGCAGTTGTCCACCACATTATCCTGCCCAGAGTGATTGACCTTGGGATTACAATGAGCATTTGAGAGACAGGTTGGACACAGTAGTCTGGCTCCCACCCTAAACCTGAAATCCTTTCAAAATTCCTTGTCCTGCTCCTTTAGCACAGGGTTGTTTAATTCCTCCTGCTGTTATGTTCAAAACCTTTACTTGTCTTGAATGTAAATAATCCTTGGGTGGGGAGGGGGCAGCCTGCAGTAAAATTAGGAACAAAAAAAAAGGTTAAAATGCTACTTTGCTGAGAATTTTAAATTCATATCTAAAATTCGCAAGCAGCAACCCTCCATCTAAACTTTGTGACAGGGACTAACCCAATCTCTTGGGTTTTATGAAGAATCAATAATACCAAAGAAATGTGGCTTCACTTCTGAAGGGTGATAGGATACAGACAAAACCTTAAAGTAAACTCAGAATATGAAGAATCACTGAAATTAATAACTTGCACTCCTGTGCAGTATTCTCTGACATCCAAGGAGATGAAGGCTTTCTTTGTGTTAGGGTGCAATAGTCAAAATGGAAGTACTAAAGACAAAGTCAAGGTAGAATAGCAATGTAGAACTGCCTGAAATACCAAGTAACTAATAACAGGGCAGGAAAGGTTCCTAATCATTGCTGCTAACTGCCAAGATAGGTTATTAGTTCCTAAAATAAGGATAATGTGGTTTGTGATTTGTTTATAAGCAAATGAACAGCAAGTTATCTCTTCTGCCACAAGGTTCATCTTGCACTGCTAGACTAGATGGAGTTGACCTCTATGGGAGCATCTTCAGTGTGAGACAGAATTTACACAGCATTTTTACTCAATGGGTCCAAAATGCTAGACTCACCATACTCCTAATTAATACAATAATTCTTGTCTATTCATTTTCACTTCGGTTTTTTTCTCTCTACCACATAGCTGAGAAAACAGGCAGTTGGGTTCTTTCATCCTTGTTTTGTATACTTGTGTAGAAACAAAGCAGCCTTTAGACATTTTTAATAATTTTAGTTTGGTTCATAAAGATATCACTGTCATATGTTGGTAGAGTTTAACTGAAGTCAGTGGTGTTATTTTGACATAAATATTGATGAATACAATATTGAATAAAGCTTTCTAAGCATTGTTTGGAAAACACTCAAGTTATTTACACCACTAACCCTTCTATTTTTTTTAATATGACTCTCTGAATATTTTTCGCTTTTTCTTCTAAAGTTGAAGGAGAGAGAAAACTTCTCAAGAGAATAAGTCAGAATTCCCAAGGCCTGAATCATTCTTTTGTGGAGGTTTTTATTCGCCACTGGCCATGGATTAAAGTTCTTCTCTTTCAAAACAGCATTTCCAAATGTACCAATGGAATTTTTTTTCACCAACGCTGAATACTTCTGGAAATCATACATTTTTGTTTCAAAGCTATTTCTTATGCATGCATTCACAGGATCTCTTGAAATAACATCATATCCTCTTCACTTTCCTAATGTCTCCTTTTGCAGCTATATGCCGGAAGATTTTCATCCATAGAAGCATAAAGTCCTTAAGGTCAGAAAGACCTCCAAGATCACCAGGTTCAGCCTTTGACTGACCACCACCATCACCTCAACCACAGCCCTAAGTGCTACAAACAGTTGTTTCTTGAACACTTCAGGGATGCTGACTCCACCACTTCCCTGGGCACTCCATTCCACTTTCAGTAATTGCATGGAATGGCACCAGACCACAACTAATCCACCATGTGAGAGTGCAAATATCTCCTACAGATCACTCCAAGCCTTTTTACATAAGGCACTAATGACTCTGAGTGTAAAAGATTTATGAGTTTCACATAAAATTACTTGCAAACTGCTGGCTACTGCTGAAGAAGAGGACTCAGAGTATGAAGCAGTATGTGAATGCACTTCAGTAGTCCCTGAAGCAAAAGCTTAGAATGAGAGGAAATCTAAAGATTGAGGTAGAAAAGATGCTGTATGGATCTCCCAGTAGATCTTAATTACTGATAAAGAAAGATAATTCAATGTTCAATAGGAATTTAATAATTACCTGATATATCTGAAGTTCCACCAAGATATATGAATCAACTAATCTTGATAATGATAAATACATGAAACACATTTGCAGGTCAGTGCTATATCAAACCATGCAACCTCTGCTGGAAAGCAGAAATCAGTGTTGCAGACATGAGTTAGTCTGTGATTTCAGTTGGTCTCATGTCAATCCAGTTACTTCTGTTGAAGTCCCAAAGCTGTCTGAAAATACACATGAAATCTTCAGCTAGGACAAAATATGATGAAAATGACTGAATTATAATCAACTTAAGCCCAAAAGCTGCTCTGTTGCAAATTGCCACTTATTTTATTATGGAAAAACTAAATCTCACCTTAACATTCTGTATAATGGAAACAGAATGAATGAAAATACAGAAAATCAGCTTGATAATATTTCTGCTGTTATACTGTGATTCACCCATGTACTGAAGATACCTTCTCCACATACTGTAAGATGAAACAAGAAGGCTCCAGCACCAGTAGCTCTAGCTCAAATTCCACATCTGGAACTGCTTAGTAATGTGTAAGTAAAAACTATTTGATAGACAACACAATATAATCCCACTCAGACAGCATTATGCTCCTAAGTAATGTTACTGGATCAACTCAATAATTGTAAAACTATTGCTAGATATAGATTTTCTACTGCTTTTTTTGCTCTGTCTCATAGTTAAGTTAAGCTTTTTGTTAAAGACTGGAGGCATTGATTCCATAGAAGGACAGCTGTAACATAAAAAGAACATTTTTTGCAGATTAATTCCTCCTGCTGGTTTATGAATAGCTGATGTCTCAGTATAACAGAGAAATCCAAGCAGCTGTAGCAATTAGACATGACAAAACATTTTCCACATACTGTTTTGTCTAATGAACTGTCAGAAAGTGCAGTTTCCCTGAGTTTTAATTACTGCACCACCCACAGTTAGGACAAGTTCACCTACCTCTTCTGTCTGAGACTTAATTCATCTTCTCAGACGTGTCCTTATTAAAAGTGAGGGGTCCCAGTTTGTACTTTTGCTAAGCAGTGAAATGCAACAGAAAGGAACATTATGGTAAACTGTTTCTTTCAGAACAGCCATTCTTTTTCATTTAGAAAGAACATTCATCTGCCTACCTATGAATCAAATTCTCTGCATTCACTAATCAATGTGAGTTTAATCATCAAAAGTAAGCTTAGACTTTATTTGACAAACGTTGAGCATTCCACATGTCTTGAATAATCTAGTGGGCTGAAAACAGTCTTGATACTCTCCATGTCTATGATTCCAAGGAAATTCTCCTTAAACATTTGTTATATTTTATAAAGCTTTACTTCATTCCTAACAAATAGGTATTTCATTGTGACTATAGCTCAACATGCACTAGGACTGAAATCTGGCAATTGTGGGAAATAAAACATTTTCCTTATTATCCCTTTCTCTGTTTATTTTATTGATAGGATTTTCATCAAAACAAAAACATGGGATTTTGTATTCATTTTGCCACCTATAAAAGCTTGCTTGATACGAAGGATGCTTTTATAGTAATAAAACATACAAGAAGAATGCAACAGTGTTAAAACAAGGCATCTGTATATGTAAGCTACAATCATAAGCTAGAATCATAAACTGTTTATTTTTTGGTATCTACAGTGCCCCAAAAGATATGAGACAAAAAAAAAATTAGCTCCTATATAAAATCTTCATTCAAGACAAAGGAGTTCTCTGGAAATCTCCCTCAGCCTATGCTTTAATTTTAAGACTAAACTCAGGGATGGTTCAGTGAAAAACTTCACACTAAATGAAGTGTAGGCACTTGCTTACAGATAGCCATGAGTTAAGGAAAGTTTGGGGAAACCCTGTGAAGCTCAGCTTTCCACACTCACAGCAAGACCAGTTATTCTCCAGAGTGGAAAGATCAGTGATCCTGAGACAAACTAAAGCGCAATTAAACTTTAAACAGGAAAATTAGGAGAGTGTGATTTCTGCAAGAGTATTTCAGGACTGTGGAACCCTCTTCAGAAATTCTTTATGGAGAAACATCTGCGTCTCCTCAGATGAAAATACCAAACAATGGCAGATGTGAATATGTGTGTGTTTTCAGAGGAGTGGGAGGCTTGCCTAGAGATGGCATACAAAATTGTAGTTGGTCATGGAGAGAAGGATGGGATGGAAAATCAATATACAGGGAGTCAAGAGGAGCCCTGGAATTCCACAGATAATGCAATGTGTTGAAGTAAATCAGGATTCAGGTTCTCATGCTTGCCTGAACCAACCTCTTGAGCTGTATGAAAGAGTGAAAAAATTAAACTGCTCTTTTAAGACTATACCAAGTAATTCTTGCTGAAAATGTTGGCATAGGGAAAGAAAAAATACTTGGTTTCAGGAATAGTGAGTAATGAGGCTTATCCTGCTTCATTTTTTGTATTTAAGGATTATTGCTAACATAGGAGAAATAAGAACATTTGGAAAACAGTGCTTAAAGATGCATAGATTCATATCTGCTGTGGAATGACCATTTATGTATGAATATAATATTTGAATAGGAGATCATATCTGATATAAATTGTCAGAGGTGCTCAGATGCCATCTCATGTTCAGGATGCAACCTTGTATTTCTGCAGATATGGACCTTCCAGTGTTCCAGCAAAGCAAACACTAACAAATCTCATTTTGAAAAAGAAGATGTTTTCTGCACTATGTTCCTATCATTTGGGACCAGTGTGATTATCTGCTGAGGAGAAAAATCTAATTTAAGTATTGTTTCTAAAGGGGCACTACTTCTATGACATCGGATTTTATGGAGCCAAAGAAGTTTAAAGCAATAATTTAAAAAAACGTACTGTTTGTTATTTCTGTTTGAAAAAATATCAATTAAATTCTCAGTAAAATAAAAGTCAGAAGGTTTGAGTGGCAAAATATCTCTCTTACTCAAGAGAGACTAGTTAAAGGTAAATGGGATTAAAAGATGAAAATTATATGTGCTACTGAGTGACCTTGGACCTTTATTACACATTATATACTGAAAGATGGAAAAATTTGTTAAAGGTTTTTAGCCATAAACCACGCAGACAGTCTTGATCAGCAGAATTCTTTAGAGCTGAAAAAGAAAATTAATTCTGCAAACTATGTGACAAACTGTGTTGTCAGCTACAGTAAATCTAGGCTAATCCCTCCATGAAAACTCTTGAAACTACATTACATTTTCAGTGCTTCTCTATAATGGTTCAGATTCTGTGCTGATGTTCCATTGTGAATACAAATTAAATTGTCCCAAAAAAATAAGTTATGACATTATTAATTTTCACACCAATATTCATAGAAACACAAAAATTCATATTTCATTAATTCTGGGGGAAGAGGAAAGGATGCAATTTACACTGTTGTATGGTAGGGGTTTTTTTGCATTAGTAAGAAATTCCTTATGATATGAAATTTCACACTATTATATTCGAATGAACTATGCAACACATTACCTTGTACTGCTAGTAAGAACTTTTACAAAATCTTGCATATCTTCAGTTAGAAAGGAGCTGCTTTGTCTTTTCTCATTTTTCAACCTTCTGATAGGGTGGTTCCTCTAGAAATTAAAAACGAAGAAACAAAAAAGCTGACAAGTTGGCTGGTGGAAGGAAAAGTAGACAATGAAAAAAAATCAGATCTACAGCTTTTCCAGGATAAATTTAAATAGGAATAGGAACCACTTTACAAAGAAAAAACAATCCTGTCTTTTAGACTGATGCAAGAGATCAGTTATCCCCCAGCCCATACTGGTACTGGGGGCTGTCCTAATCCAGATGCAGCACCTTGTACTTGGACTTGCTGATTTTCATGAGGTCCTTACGGGATCACTTCTCAAGTTTGTACAGCCTCCCCTAGATGGTATCTGGTTTCTCTGGTTTGTCAAGTGCACTCCTCTGTGTTGTGCCATCTGCAGCTTGCTGAGGGTGCACTTGATCTTACTGTCTGTCACTGATTAAGGTATTCAGGGCGCTGGACCCAAGACAGAGGCCTGAAGGACCCTGCTACATCAACAGTCTTATGTCCAGGTGAATGCTGGGTATAAATGATGTCCCTCAGGGGTCTGTTCCTTTTAATGAATGCTCCATTAAAAAATGAAAAAATGTTTTTAATTAACCAAGGCACTTGACCCAGACTTCAGTAAAATCAGTGGGGTTTCCTGCGCTACTCATCACACTCCAGGAGCAGTTCAGTTGTCTAAGCATGCAAACTTACAGTGATATTTCAAACCTTTGATGTGTCAGACATTCACATTGGACCAGCAGAGGTGATAGGATCAGGAGACATCTTTACTCTTCTACAGATGGGAGCCAGGTAAGAGACCTGCAGCATCTAATCTGGCTAAGATATCTATGGTAACAGCATCAAAATCCCACTGCCACTGGCAGTCTGTGAGATGTAGTTTGCTGTGTTGTCATCTGGGAATGGGTGGAGAAGCCACATGATACTGATATTCAGTGCTCATGGAGAAAACCAAACCAAAGCAAAAACAAACATAAAACCTTTGTGCTTCTCTTGTGTAACTGCCTTTGACAGTTTGCATTTTAAGTTCTTTGCTAGCCATGAATTTTCAAAGCCATGTTGGGCAATGTTTTGTAAAATACGTGCACACAGTATCTGGTAGATATAATGACTAATTTTACAAAGATTGTGCAAACTGTATGATCACATAGCATAGAAGCATTTTGTCTTATAGATAAGCAAGTGTAAAAATAGTTCATTTTATGGAGATTTTAAAGATAGATTTCTGAAGAAGTTTGGGAGTAAGTTGTTCTCAGTAAATGCCATGATTTCAAATACCATTTGAGCAAAAGAAGCAGCATTCTAAATCAAATTCAACTAATCCTTAAGTGAGGGCTGTTCAAAGTTTAGAGTGAAAATGAAACAGAGCTACAGTTGGAAGATGAGGCCACAATGGCTTCTTCTCACACCAAGAACTTAGGTTTGGATTCCTCCTATCTCCCTCTCTGATTGACTTTTTTTCTGTGATTTCAGCAATGTGTGAAACAAAATAAATAAATAAATAAACCCCCAGATCTTCCAAAGTTCATTCAAATACTGGATTTTATTTGACATAGACTAAAATTTAAGAATATTGACAGTGGAATCTTAATATTAGTTGGGAATATTCAAGTTTCCTTTGTTCTGACTACATGAATGAATTGCTTTCCTGACAATGGGACTCCTGAGAGTGGCCCTCTGATGTTTTTTATTCTGACTTAGGGAACCAAGAGTATTGCTCAAAATTATGTGTGACTCCTGGTGGCTGAAATAAAAACCTCATTCTGTTTAAACTGACTGAGAATGGGCAGATTTCCATTTATTTCTTCCAAACACACCTAAAGACTGCATAAAATATAGCTGAAAATGAATAGATTTTTGCAATATTTGTATGGAAAGTCAAGGTTATATTAAAGTGGAAAAAAAGATAGACACTGAGTTGGAATTTTAAGAGTTTAACATTATAGTCAAGATCAAAAATATATTTAGGATCCTTTATAGTATCTATATTTTAATCTTATGTAGTTCCTTAAAGCCAACAGTGGGAGCTCTGAACAGTTGAAGGGAATCCAATTAACTCATTTTTGTCACTTAATTTGACAACATAAGTGATTTCACTGTTTATAATGTATACATTTACAGATATATGTGTTTAACATTCTATCCCATTGATGTCTTTGAAAAACTGTACTGGATTGCTTCTTTTTAGAGTTTGCTTTTATGATGTTTGTTTGTAGGGTTTTTCCCCTCAGCTGTTTGACTTTCTTATTTCTGGTACGGAAATATTTTGGATCATACAATGCATTAGCATTGAAGAGCCTTTCTGTCCTTGAGAGCTAAAATCTAGTAAGATTTTGATTACAAGATATTTCTAAGTTAGTCTGGAATTGGGGGAGAGCAGTGAAAATCAGCTGCCATTACAAAGCAAATGCTGCCTTCTGACCTCTTGTTATAAGAATATAACCACATCACCTGCCCAGTTTTTATGACTGACCTTTTTCATGTTTATACATGTTTCAATTAATTGGACGTTACAATTTTGGAAAATTTCTACATGTCTTACTGGGTTTTTATGACAAGTTCTTGGTTTAATTAAATTAAGATGGCAGTGTTTGTCACGTTTTATTTACTTTGCAATGGTTAATTAGGTTGATAGAGAAATAACATCTGTAAGAAAACTATCTGTGTGAAAAATAGTTATGCTTCTCTATGTTCTATTATTGTGCTGATGTGATTTTTGAGAGGAAGCCTGCTATTAATTCTCATCTTTCAGTATGGGACAGATTGAGATTCATCTGTGTTCAAAAATCTTTAGTCTATTTCAGCATTGGCAGGCAGCCATTCTGAGCTGAATTCCTGGTGACATGGTATTGCTTTTAGAACACACAGGATCAGTTTTGAAAAGAACAGGGAACAATGAAATCATTAAATTTTTAAGCTTTGCATGTTACTAATCATGGTTATGGGCCACATGCTTGGGAAATAACCAGAATTTTTTTTTTGTATTTTTTTTTTTAGCAAAGTGGTGCCAACATCATTCATTTACATGCAAAAGGAGGGGGTAAAAAAGGCTTGAAGTAGACTAGGAACAAGTCACAGGTGCAGTCTGCCACATACATATACAGCTGTGAATCTCTTTGGTTGCTTCATATGTGGATATCAAGTTTGATTTTATAAAGACATCACACTGATCATCCTTTGGCTTTAATCTGGGCATTTCCAGAGCTGGCAGAGTGAGCCAATGCACTTCTAACTAAGGAAACATTCATCTCAGTGGGAACTGTAGCAATAGTATGCACCATAGATAAAGAAAATGAGACTATATGAGATATATTGCTAAATGGAATTTTATATGACTTTTACAGTTTTTAAGTACTATCAATGAAAAAAAATGTTCATATGAATGTTCAAGGAAAATTAATAACAAAGACTGGAGGCATCATGCAGTGAACTGAGAGTTCCTAGGCAAATCAAAGTCAGCCAATACAATTTTTTCTAGAAGCAAAAGTATCTATTGCTAGCTAAAAATATTAGTTAAAGTACTGCTAGAAAAATGCATTGCTAATTAATTGCACACAATGAAACTTTATACTTGGAAATTGATAGCATCACTCATCTTGACTTAGGTATGGTTAAGATTAAAGAATACCACTTCATATGATTAGTAATGAAATAAATATCTAAATAAATAAATTCTCTATTGAGTTGCCAAGTCTTAGTTAAATTTCATCTGCACTGAGAAATAATTTATTATCAGCTATTCTCTGTATCAAAGGACACCTCTGTGTTCAAAACTGAATTAATTACTGAAGTCACTGACAACAAGAACTTGTATTTCTTCACATTTCTTCATCAGTGAGTTTGGGCATTTATTTCTCTTTTCAGTAGTCTGGCATTCATAAAAATGTTTAAGCTGCAAACTTTTTTGCACTCCTTTAAATGCATTGTTTTCACCAGACAGAAGGTTCTGCTATATACCTAACCCCCCCCAAAAAATCACTCTTTCCCACCTCATTTTTTTCTGTTGAGACATATATGGTTGTATGTTGTGGCTGATGTATTTTGTGACTGACATTCATATAGATTTAGCAGGCAAGAGGGACTAGGTCATTGGTAAACCCTGTCTTATTCATACATGAATTTACTGACCATAGAGGCCATTCAGCATATAAATATAGAATTGCTGCAGCACTGATTTCTCTAAAATGCACAGAAACCTCTCCCTTTTGAGCTTAAGTAGCCATCTGAGGCCACACAGGAACAGCCATGGTGTGGTTAAGTCTCATTTTCCCAGCCTTGAAGAGTGAGTCTGTGCTAAATGGCTGCTGCCTTTGTCTCCCCGTGATGGATTAAACAGACCCACAACCCTGGGAGCCCGTGGAGGGTGCTTCATAGGCTAAAGCCCTCACATTCTCACCCATGCCATAGGCAGCTTGACAGAAAGCTGGAAGCACAAAGATTTAGGTGCACCTTCAGGATGTGAACTTATTATCTGTCTCGGGAGAGAAATGCAGTAAGAATATAATACTTCCTAGAACTGCACCAGGTCAGCCAGCTTGGCCTTGAGTGTTATGGTGAAATCTTAACTGCAATGAGCGCAGAAGGAATGCTTTCAAAAATAAACCAATAATAGACACTGGGTTCAGTACAGGAGCTGATCCTGGTTTCCTCATCTGGAGAGATCTTTTTCCTTTGCATGTAACTGCATACAGCAGATTGTACTGCCAAATTGCAGCTCCCCCCCTTCCTCTAATACTGATCTCTGGTATTAGAAAAGGATAAATATTGTTTTTCAAGAGGGTGGCTTGCCTCTTTCATACAGTCCATCACTGTCCTTTCCAAAATCTTTCATCATATGATCTAACAGCTGCCTGAAAATAGACCTGTCTACTCCCGTGTGTCAGACAGCACATCAAGACAGACAGAGACTTTTAAGAGAAAAGAAAAAACACTGAAGAAAAGGAATGATACAGACCTAGATGAATCCATTCAGTCAGCCCATTAAGTTCTTGTCAAATCTCTTCAGGGAAGAGATTAACCTCTTCAGAAGTCACAGCTGAAGAGTCAGAGTTACTATCACTTGCTTTAGAGAATCAAGCAAAGGGATTAGAGATGACTGTACATATTGCCCTCCCAGATCCAGTTAATGACCCATCTACTCTACTTCCCAGATAGTCAGAGGCAAAACCCCTGTAATGCTGGTAATTTTTGAATGAAACATTCATAGGAACTTTCTTCTTTTAAAATTAATTTATTTCCAGAAAAGGAATCTTCCCAAAGAGATGTAACAGAAGTGAAATTACAAACACTCTTTTCCAGGAGATCTGTAGAAGCATCATACAGAAATAAAAAGGTGCAGTAGGTGGTAAGGAAATATTATTTGAAATTATGAGAGAAGATTTAGACTTCTAAAGTTTTCTTTAGAAAGAATTTAGGGTAGCCAGCTGCTGTTATATAAATTCTTATGCCTGTTTTTAATTTGCCTGGGATTTAATTGTTATAGTCAGACCTACTGAACATCACAAATCATTCCGTTTCATCCAGAAAACTTGTATTACATCCAAAGGTATTCAAAGTAATTTTATTACTTGATGGACTCAGCTTCACATCACCAGCAGAGATGAGATCAGTGTTGGACCAAAATGCTAAGAGGCAGGCAGTACACATGTGAGCTATAGTGCAATGTACCCAGACATCTTCACCAAGACTTATGATATAAACAAAGCCTCCCTAACCCTAAATCCAGGGATCAGTAACCATGTAACAATAGTCAGCTGTCTGAAACTTAAAATTCTATGTAGCCTGTCAACACATGGGACTGTGATGTTAATTGTCTCATCTTTGACAACAGCTAGCATTTCATTATTCAAAACCCACAAATTTTCAATAGATATTGCAGACTTCTCTGGAGCTAAAGGTGGAAAAAACCAAATCATTGTTAAGCTTTAGAGAATTATTTATCTTTAATTGTTAACTTTAAAGTTGAGTCCCAACATCTTGAGTCCTATATGAGTGACCACAAAGGGAGAGGATGAAACCCACAGATTTTAAAAGCAAAGGAGCTGTCTCAACAGCCCTCCCTTTCCTCTCTCCCCTTTCTGCCATAGAAATACTCAGTCAAACACAACCAAATAAAACATAAAAAATTGCTTTTAAATAAAATCCTTTCAAATGACATGAAACCTGATTCTAAAGTCTCTAATGGCAAATGCCATCACTGTTGATGTTTGGCGTTTGGCTGCATTGCTACTCCCATGCTGCTAAGGCATGTCAGCTCATTTCCAAGTTTAAAGTTTGTAACTTTGACTTCCAGCAACAGAATTTTGTCATATCTTTATCATCAGTCTTAAAAAGTCCTCCAACAGCAAGCAGGTCATCTTTTATCCTCCTTTCTTATGAATGGAAAACCTATGCTAATCTGAATTTAAATAATGTTGTGTGCATCCTTTGAATACTCATTGTATTTTAATATTCTTCCATACTGAGCAATAGACCAGGACATAATGTTGCATAGAAAGGCAAGATCGTTTCCCTCCTCACATTCAAATTTACACTTAATTTAATCCCAAGTATGAATAAATATTCTTGCTGTCAAGCATATAAAAATATTTTCTCAAAATCCTTCTTTTTACTCACTTCTAAAACATAAATTTGTTTCTGTTAAAAAAATTAATCTGTTTCACAATAACTTTTTTAAATTCAGAAAATACTACAGAATTAATCCCTTTAAAACATCTTTTGTTGTTATTGTGTAAAAAGATTTTTTTTTGTTACAGTTATTTCCCAAGCAGAGTGACGAATTTTCAGCCATTAATAGTCCTTTACAACCTTTTATATATTGACTTTTTGTAACTTTTTTCTAAAAATTACAATATATGATCCAACTATAGGAAATATATGTATATGCATGGAAATATAGACAGCAATATAGGAATGACATACTGTACATTTCCTCATGTATATTTTAAAATGTCATTTTAGGATATAGAGATTAAAGAAATAGAATGTGTTCTTATCATTATGAAGATTCTCTCTGGAACAAATACTTCCGTTTCAAAGACTGCAAGATGATATGATTCCACTATCTGTCCAAGTCAGAGAATAGCAAGAGATTACCTTTAAATCCACTACCTCCTTCATTCTGGCAGGATTAGCTGAGAGATGATGTAAATGCAGCCTTTCTTTCTGAAATCCTTGGGACTTTTTGAAAGTCAGAGTTGTCCAGAGAAAACATCTTCCATAATTACATCTTTATGTATATTTTCACATATATACAGGTAAAAAAACCCAGAACTAATAAATCTGAAGGGTGATATTTATCTTCCCTAATTTAGTACTCTAAAAGTTAGCCACCTTCTCTAAATTGGCTGGTTAGGGTATACCACCCAAAAGACAGGCTTACACCCAACTTACTAATTCACACCATCACCTTCCATTACCACTACCTCCTAGAAGTTTTGCTTCTCAAGGTGCCAAAGGAGATGAGGAGTTTCCACACTGCTCTCCGAGGATGGAAGAGTGAGTGAAAGTAGGGCATCACCAGGTGAGTTCTGCAAACAGCTGTTCCCTCTGCAAGGGTCACCAGTTGGCAGCTGTTGCCCAGCTGTTGGACACACTCAGTCACCAATTTGCTGATAATCCTCCTTTCCACAGTTCAGATGAACCAAGTTGGATTTTTTGTATAAGCTATTTAAAAGGTCTAATCCTATTTTGAGTGAAACACATTAGGGATCCCCAAGGTTGAGGAAAATAAACTGGTTTAATTTAGATTATTTTAAAAAGTAAATCCTAGGTAACTCAGAACATTTTGACCAGAAAGGGATGCAAGCCGGCACAGTTAAGTGATCATTCAGTGTAATAAACCCATTTTAGTCACAAATTAGACAGAATAAAGACTCAAGTCTGTGCTAAAGTAACATTGGCAACACACCTCACAGCTGAGCTGGGAACTCCTCATCTCTCTAGTCTTACAGAGGTCAAACATTTATTGGAGCACTCAGGCACAGAGCTGACACTTGCAGCAGTTCAGTGTTTATTTGCAATTTACCATGATGAAATTTTCCTCCTTGCTGTAAATCTGTGGCCTTTACAAATCTCATGAGAATTAAGGAAGTCTGGCATCATGTGACTTTGCAGCTCTCATCTAGATTCTCTGGTGTCTCCTATGTTTCAAGTGCCAATCAAGTTATTCCCAACCCCTCCCTCACACATGGCCCTTCAGCTGTCAAATTAGATGCTCTCCTCCCCATGTAGCACCAGTAAGGTCTTCCTCTCCTCCTCCAGGGTCCTTTTCCATTATTCATATCTCTGACATGTTGAAGATCATCACATCCTCTTGCTGATTTGGGACATTCTAGGTGTGGACACAATTACATATATATGTACACAAAGAATAATGATGTTTCATTGTTTTATGAAATTCCCAATGCATCGCCACAAAAATGCAATTTACTAAGAGCAAGAATTTAAGTTGTTTACATGAAAGTGCTAAAAAAAGTACATGATCCTTTGAACTAGCTGCAAGCAGAATAAAAGCCTCTGTAATGAATTATATTTTATTGAAAAACAAAACAAAACAAAACAAAACAAAACCATTCCTCTTTAATCCAGGCAGGATCTTTTTTCTTTTTATTTTATCTTTGTGTGTGTAGTACTTCTTGTGAATGATTAGTGTGTGGTTTGCATTTAAATATTATGTAGACATCAACAACCTTATCAGAAATATCTCTGGAGGACTATTGTAAATTAAGAAAGGAATTTAACAACTTTTTAGCTTTAAATTAAGGCTCATTTAAACTATAGTATTTTAATGGTGTTATACCACAAAAGCCTTTTGCTTCAGAGTTCAGGAAAGACAAGACTGTATTTTCCTCATTTATTATACATAATTATAGAACAGGTTAAATATATAACTCTAAAATTGGATGAGAGGAGTCTCACATCCTAAAAACAATCTTTTTTTAGTAAAATATTTAACAAAAAGGTAATCTCTGAAGCACCTCTTATTTTAGTCCAAAGTCATATAAGCATTTTGGTATCAATTGTGAAACTGATAACAAAATCTGAAAACCTTTGCCTCATTTCAGGTCTCTCTTTGTTTGTCATGCAGGTCAACAGTCCAATGGACACATCTGTTCTGCCAAAGCAGATACTCACCCAGTACATGGGAGCTCTGATGCTCCACCCTGCTGGTCCTTAGACCCTTCCTCCTATGGGGCGCTCTGCTTAGCCTTCTCAAAGACCATTTATATTTATTGGTCTGGAAATCCACCATGGGGACTGAGCCCAAAAGCCACCAGGGAAGAAGCAAAATAAAGAGCCAGAGTTTGACTCTGTATGGAGCAGCAGGGATTTCCCTCAGATGCACCCATGTTGCACAGGATCTTATGCAGTGCCACCTCTCAATTTCATGGTTTAGGTATGTCCCTGCTATGTATTCTTATGTTACACCAGAAAGTTTGAACTTAAGGAAAACAAAATGAAACAAAAAAAAAACAACACAACTGCAAAAAATAATTTGACTAGAGGGAAATCCCAGAAAGAAATTAAAAATTAGTTGCAAGACAACTTAGTATAGAGGAGGCTAGCTGTCAGCATAATGCACACAAGCTTGTCTTCACCTATCAGCTTCTGAACTGGGAGTGTTTTTTCTGGGGCTAAATTGTTTCTCAGCCTAAATGTGGGCATTGAAAATGTGCCTGAAAACCCTGGTAAGGACGAAGATATCTACAAACTCCTCCCCAGCACACAGGAAGCGAGGTTGTGTAGGGAAACGATGTATCAGGGCCAAGCCCCGATGTCTTCTCATGCTCCCTCCTTCCACTCCAGGGGCTTCTAAACCCTCCCACAGCAATTCCTGCTTTAGGTTTCCTTCTAGCAGGATGGCTCAAACCTGGGGGGAGGTACACACACCTTTCCTCACTGATCTTTCGTTATGCACCCAGATTATTCCCAGCTGGAACTTTGTGTTTCCTTGTATTACAATGAACAGAGATTTCTACTTCTTCTGGGAAGTAGAAAACCTCTGTTTTCTTCTATTTTTGGTACAATAAGGGAAGGTCTTGTCTACAGTGCCTCTGAACAGAAGCTTCAGGCCCATGGAGGATTGTAGATCTCCAATAATCCTTTTCAGGGAGCAAACATATTTAGCTCTTCAGAGTTCTTTTCTTTACTGGCAACAGATGGAATGTAACTTGTACCAAACTGGGGTAAATGCAACTCCATTCATGCTCTGATTCCATTCACTGGGAAAATTCATATCTGTGTAACAGATCACACATACTTTAAATTAGGTTTTCTAAAAATCTAAAATGTTATGGGGTTGTTTGGCAAATAGGGGTTTGTTTCTTTGTTTGTTTGTTTTTTTGTTTGTTTGTTTTTTTTTAATATATAGTGCAGGGTTCTAAATCTTAATGCTTGATCTAGCCTGTAATCATTTATTGTAATCAAGCTGTCAAATGTTTTCCTACAAGCTGTGGTAATTTGGGAAATCTTTCTATGCACCATTTGTGTCTCCAGCTGATATGATGCTATTAAATTGACATATTATGAAATTACAGTGTTTGGATGTGACTGTTGATGCTGGGGTAGATACTTTTCCATTCCACATCAGGGCAGCCCACATGAGTTTTTGTGCCTTGGCACTGATCTGTAGGGTCCTGACTTCACAGAAGGGTGTCATATGTGAGCTTAGCACTTGGGGAGAACACGTTTCAGAGTGCACAGCCAGAAGCAGTGCTAGCACTGTGCTCAGGCTCCAGAGATTTACAGCATATGGGGTCCCATAAAATGGAATGCTAAAAGAACTCTCTGGAGAGAATCCAGTCAGGGAGGCAGCTCTCATGAAGGTCTCTGCCTGGCACAAGCCAGAATCAAATTGTGCATACTAATGTCAACAGAATTTGTGGTGTTTTTTTTTTGTTTGTTTTGTTTTTGGGGTTTTTTGTGGGTTTTTGTGGTTTTTTTTTTTTTTTTTTGTTGTTGTTGTTGTTGAAGTTGGTTTTGGATTTTGGTTTTATTTTCTTTGAGTTTTTTTTTTTTTTTATTCTATCATGCTTTATTAACATAATGCCTAAATATTCTTTTTATTATATTTAAGTCATTGAAAATAAGAAAAGGCCCTCCAGCAAAAAGAGGACTGAGAGTAACTTGGCAGAGATACAAACAGCAGAGCAGGACACAAGCTATTTAAACTAAACTGTAACAAGGGTACAACTAACTGAGAGGCATCTTGGTGGGGGCTTTTTCACAGATATGATAGGGAGAAAACATATGGCAAAGATGTATTTCAGATGATGAAGAATTTTAAAAGGGACAATAGGAGCTATGGCCCTGCAATGACCTGGGTTCCTAATCATGTTTCTACATAAACCGACTGGGAACTGCTTAGTTATGCTTCTGCATAGTTAATTGTGCTTTTGACCCCTTTGAAGAAAGAAAGCAGAGTAATGTAGAGATAAAATCAGGGATTCTTTTGTAGGGATTTACCAACTAATCATTTCACTGGTACTAGTTCTTCCTGTGTGGTATAGCACATATACTTCCCATTGCCTGGAGCAACTAGTTGGCTGGGAAAGGCAAAACAGAATTACTTCTCTGAAATGAGCTATGTCCCTTTACATTTTGGAATAAATGCAAACTTCCTGCTGTTTTATAAAGTGGCTGAAAGGTATGGAAGAAAAATAAATCTTTACCTTTTTCCTTTTTTCCCTGCTTCCAAAATACCTAAACCACATGTGTTTCCACCAGGTCTACAGAACCCATTGGAGGTTAGTAAGAAAAGATTCTCACAAGCATGTCTGGCCCTTCTCCACAGTGCACAGACAGAATGAGGAGAGTTCACCCATCCATGCAGTGCTTGAGTAAAAGTGTGCAGGATAAACTGTTCTGTTGAGACACCAGACAAAAGAGCTCACCAAACTAGTGTAGCTAAATCATGTGTCCTTAAGAAAAGGTACCTCAGTATGCAGTTTTGCAGAATCTTCAAACACTCCACCTAGAAAACAGGGCTGTTCCAGAACCCTCTAACACATAAACTGGCAGAATTTGGTCCACTGCCAGGAGCAAAAGTGTTTTCAAACTATTCTATGCCAAAAAGATATTTCTGGAGACAGTTTTCATTCACATAATACTTGTGAACTGTAATGTAATGTTATTTATATGTTCACAGGTTGCATGTTTTACCAGCAGAAAACTAGAGACCTCTGCAATATCTTTTTGGTTGTTAAATCCTGTAACTTCTGTATATCACCATATTTACTGAGCACAATACTCATTTTTAAACATTATTTGCTTATTTAAGACCAGCTGCTTCCTAACCCAGAATGCCATTTGAACAAGTAATCCTAGCTCTCTGACAGCCTTACTATTTGCCCTTTCAGTAAACTCTTTTTTTCCCCTCTGGTATGTGAGCACTTGCATTCTTATCTGCAATTTGGTTCAGCTCCTAGTTCCTCAGAAGGCTACTGCTTTGCTGTGAGGGTGTGATTGTAAAAAAACTCTAGTTTTTATTAGCAGTAGTGGTCCTATTCACACCCCCAATCAACCCTGAAATTGATATTCTTCATCTGATCTGCATAGGTCATCTGGCAGGTCACTGCCCCTGTTACACTACACCAGTGTTTTTCCACTAAGCCAGTTAACAAGGTTAACCAGAAACGTGACAGACAGAAGAGAGAAGCTGGACACATGGCACAGATTATTTGGCTCAGAAACTATCAGAGCTTTCTCTGTGGCAAGAACATATGAATAAATGATTTTTGACTCAGCCAAAATAATTTTAGTTTCTTTTTTTTTTCTGAATGTCAAAATCCTTGAGACCCCAAATCACGTCATTCTCTACCCGCTCAACTACAGCATACTCATCTTGAAATAAACTGCCTTAAAGCAAAAAATAAAAAAAAAAAAAAAAAAAAGAGCAGAAAAGCTATTGAAAAGCTATTTCTCTTGCTGGCAAGACTGAAGAGAAGAGTTTTATAAATTTAAATGCCAATATACCATCTGTCTCTGCTGCTCCTTTGAGCTTAGCTCTTCTAATTGTGTCTTTAACAGATGACAAAACCCCTCTATTCCTCTTGGGCACTGTAAAATAATAACAATTAAAACATGAATAATATTAATAATGAAGCACACACAGTGCAGTAAGCCTGCAGCCTGAATAGGCTGCTTATTCTGCAGGAAGTCAGTGCACATTTTGTCTTGAGAGATGATGTTAACAGGTGCTCCATCCTGGAACTGGGACCACCAACCCTGTGGTGGCAACTTTGCGCAGTAAGAGACCCACTGCAGCGAACTCTATGTTCTGCATCACTTTATGTTTTTTAGTTTCTACTGACCAGAAGCAATTTTAGCCGGCTGGCCACCAACCAGAGGGCTGAGCAAGCTGTGTTTTAGACATGAAACTCGTTAGCTACCCCTTTTTCCATCTGCTGTGGTTGGCACCTCAAAAGCCAAAGTGAAAAATCAGTTTGTTTCAGTTTTTAGCTGCGTTCCAGCAAATTTTCTGCAGCTCTGATAGTTTAAAGCAAAATGTTACTTCACACACTTGGCAATGGCAGTATCAGACTTGTGTAACAGATCTGGGAAAAATCTGCTGGGAAAAAATTGCAGTCTCTTCTCCCAGCTGTAATATGTGCTGAGGGAGCCTGGGTTATAAACTCAAATGTTCCCAAGGTGATCTTTGAGTCTTTAAAACAATTGGTACACCATGTAAATAACAAGGCTTAGGCTTCTTCAACATATCCCACCAGGTATATGTTAACTCAGGCTGAGGGCTGGTGCTCAGTCCCAGCCCTGCTCCTCCTGTCCCTCCAACACGGCCAGTTTGGGCAGCGAGTGCAGCCAAGGGTTCCACTGTGTCCCATGTTCAGCCCTGCGGCAGCAGACCTGGGTGCTTAAACTCCACTTTTGTCCTAACACTAGGACAGAAAGCACTCGCAGGCAATTTTTCTGAAGACCTCTCTGAACATTTAGAATTTAAAATTTTAAAAATTTTGAATTTCAGCTTTACCCTTTCAGGTTGTCCAGGAGTAACTCTCTTTGGGGGAAAGGTTAAAAAATTAATGGAAACTGTGAAATTGTGAGTAAGAATACCTGTAACTTGTGATTATCTTCAAGCTGTAATTTATCTGTTCATAAATTCAGTCCCCCATTAATGTTTTCCACTCTGGCCACAGATGCTCTGTGAAGATTTTAGTTGTTTTTTTCTTCCATGGTGGAACAGAGGCTGTGCCTTTAAAGTCCTTTTGACATTTTAGTACTGAACAGTGCTTTCAGCAAAATTATCCTCCCACATATGGAATTTTCGTCTCTCTTGTCTGTGAACTTTGAAGAATGACTGTGAAATGCTTATTTTCTGCAAAACCAAAAAACCTAATTTTTCTGTCGTGCCTGATCCCTGATTCCAGTTCAGTCCAGGAGTAAGGTTTCCAGATTAAAAAAAAAAATAAAAAATTTATATATAGATGTATATCAATTTAATCATCTCCTCTAATTGAGATTCAAGCAGCCATGAAGTTAGAAAAAACTATTTAAAAATCTATATTTGTGGAGGAAATACTATTAAATGCAATTCCAGAAGTGGCTCCAGGTTACTGACACCCAGAATTTCCATAGGTCCTATTAAAACAATGAACATTCAGGTCTCATGGTCAAATGCCTTTTCCTCATGTTTCTTCATTTTCATGCTAACTATAATCTAATAGCACATTGAAGCTGAGATAAATTATGATTGTCTGCTTTCAAAGACTACTCAGCAACTTCTGTCTAGTGCCTGAAGCCAATGGCTTCTAACTGAGTTCAAAACACTAGAAAACATATTTTGTATAAGAATAATTCTTATAATCAAATATGTTGCAAAAAAAAATGCAACATAAAAAAATTATTTTACTTGTTATCGTAAGACTTTTGACAGATTATAATCAGGGAAGTGGATTAATTAAGACCTGTGATTTTTACTGTAGATTTCTGCTTCAATAATCAAGTGAAGTTTGTAATATGGATAAAGATAAATATATAAACATATGATTTTCTCATAGCCTGCTCGACAATCCAAATTTCTGTTACCACAGTCATAAAGCATTGAGAGTCGTACATTAAAATGCATTTCATTTAGTTTTAGGATTTGCCATGGATTTCTAATCTTCCATAGTTCTAATCTTAATTATTTTCCCTAGCTACATAAATATCAATTGGAAAGAAACTTTGCATTTAGAAGAAACATTGAATGTTTTTTGTTAAATAATCATAACATAATAACTCTTTATTTAACCAATTTTTCCGAAGCTTTACTTGCACGGTCATCTTGGGATGACCTGTAAGAAGGTTTCTGTCAAATGTTGTAATAAAGAATTTGTCCTTAAGATAACTTTCTATTTTCAGTTTTTAATGTCTCTCTTTTGTTTAGGCAAGAAAGTATATGCCTACTTTCAGCCAATTACCAACTAAATATTCCACAAAAGGCTATGTAGAAATATTTTTATAAATATTTTCTTTGGAGATCCCAAAACCACTATTAGTATGTACCTGTGTTAGAGTGCCTGGCAGCTCACCTTGGTGGAGTTGCAATAAATCACGGTAAGTCTGATTCACCAACTCTTCCCTTGCTCTCTCCAGGTAAGGGAAGTGAGGTTCACTCAGCTGAATGGTTTGGCTGATGATATTCTCCATCTCACCCAGGCATGTCAGAAGTGGTTCCTGCATGGCTGTGGTAAAGAATAACTGTCTGGTAAAAACTAAGAGCAAAAAGCCCAAATGGCTTCTTCCAGAAGTAACCAATGGCTGGCACAGGCAAGTAATAAGAATTTATGATAACAGGCCAGGCATCCAATGACCAGCGAGGACAATAATTTTGTTATGTTCTCCAAGCCTATGTGTTGACTGGAGAAAACAAGTCTGTCTAAAGAGAAGGGGGCAGAGAAACAAAAGAAAATACAGATTCTCATTAATTGTTGAGGAGTGCAAAGAAAGCCTGGTAAGAACATTGTTGAGAAGTTATTGTAATGGGAAAGATAAGAAACTTTCTCTGGTTTTGGGAGTTAAAGACAGTCTGGAAGGAGCAAGTAAGAACATTATATTAAAAAATGAGCCAGCAGCTGGCTCTGGAACAGGCCTGTAATAGCTTGGTCATATAAACAGTTTAGCTAAACTAGGGGACTGTTGTTGGCAGGATGTTTTCTAAGGATTTGTAAGAGCAGAGCTCTTGCTAGCACCTATCAAATGTGTCTTGTTCTACCCAGGCTGTGCAAAGGTCAGAGAGAACCATTGTAGGGCTAAATCAATCTTGGACACTTAAAGACTAGTTTAGAGAAATTTATGGTGTTAAATGCTATATTGAAAAAAAAAAAAGGTGTTGTTTTTTTGTTTTGTTTTGTGGGGTTTTTTTTCTGGAGTGGATTCTTTTGGTGTTTTTTTTTTTTTTTTCTGGTGCTTTTTCATTATGTGTAATACTTTGAAATTTTTATTGTGTTAGAGCTACCACATCTGTCATCTAACTTACATGCTGTAATAATGAAAGTGCCTCTGTCTGTATAGTAGTGTATTTTTCTGTAAGTCACTTACTTCAGTTTATATTCTTCCAGAAATTGATGTGATGTCTCAAGCTGGTAAGAAACTATCTGAACCTTCACTTTCATTCTTTTTCCAACTGTTTCATTAACCAAAGCAGAATAAATACCCATATGGATTGCAGAAGTCCTCTAGGCTATTGGCCTACTGTTTTCATAATCTTATTTTTAAAGGTCAAAACATCCTGCAGTGTAACAGAGTTGAATGTGAAAATGGAAGATCCTAAATATATCTAAAAGGCTGGAAGTATTGTACATTTTTCATCTGGGGAGAACAAATTTTGAAAGCTAGCATCATGAACAGATTTTACACTGAGCCTTTAAGGCCAGGCACACAATGTGCTACACTCTCTGCCTCATTTCACTATTCCTTCCCCAATACAAGCTGGCTGCAACACAACCCTTGTCCTTTTTAGCAATGCTGGAGAAATCTCCCTCAGTCTGGAGCCTGCCACACTGGCGACATCCTGTGTCAGGATGTGACCTGCAGAGGGGCAGTGCTGTGCAGCACAGCTTTGGCAGCTGCCCCTGGCAGGCACAGCTCAATGGCCTGTTGTCTCCCCAGCTGACTTTTATAAGAAGAGGAAAAGGCTCAGCAGGAGAAAACAGACAAATGAGAGGTCAAATATTTACAGCAGAGCTGTAAGACAAGAGGTCTGAAATCCCGAGGCAAGCGGTAACAGGGTGGCAGGGAAAACAAAACATGGGGTAAAGTACAAACACACAATAATTCACTATAGATTGTCATGCAACACAATATCAAATATCATGATTTGTAATGCTTATAATCTATAGGCCATACAAATTATGGTTTCCATCACTTTAGGTTTTTGTGCACAGTTACAGGAATAGGCATTACCACTTGTGGGACTCTGGGTTCCAGGCTGTTATACAGGCTCTTGCCAAGTACTTGGTATAGGATTTCAAAAAGAAATCAATCAGTTATTGATAAGTTCTTTCTTCCAAATAAAAAAAAACACATTAATTAAGATTTGTATTTCAGTAAATATTTCTATGTAAGAGATGAAATTAATATTTACTTTTAGTTCAGAAAATTTTAATTTCAGAAAATTTTTAATTTAGAAAATTTTCAGGTTGTGTATGATGCATGAAAGCTGTAGTCATCATTTTTTGTTGTTGCTGCTGCGAGACAAAATTTCTATGACATTTTTAAAAGCTATTAAAAAGATTAAAGCTACAAATTATCTCTCCCAGAAGAGAAAACAAAAAAAATCTTATAATTTCATATTTGGAAAAAAAATACTCTGCTGGTTTCCAAACCAAAGAAACAAAATTAAATTTATACCCAACAAATCAACAATTACTTTTCAAAAAAAAATTGAAAAATAATAAAACTACTATACTGCTGAAGATATATATTTTTAAAAATCTATCAAAATAACTAACCTTTACAGTGATGATTACATATTATGTCCTATAATCTATACCTAAATTTAGCAATCAAATTTGATAGTCATCTTTGTGCAAAAGAAAACGAAGGAAAAGGTACTTAAGGTACTTCCAGACATCAGCTAGATGAGGATCCCACACAAATCCAGCCCAATGGGCACCAACTGCAGAATAACTTTGGCTTTAATATTTAGCTTGTCTGGAGAGATTGCTGGAATTCAGGTCCATGGTTTTGGTAAAGAAGAATTTTTGCCTCTAAAAACCAAAACCTAAGCTACCACTGGAACACACAAATAAGAAAACATCTCTTTTTAATTACATATTTGCCCCTAAAAACTTGGGTACTCCATCAGCATGGAAAGATCTTGAATGGAAGGGGTACTCAGAGCTGGTGGGCCCTTCCATCAGTCTAAGTGTGAATCTTCCTCAGGGAAGTGCTACCCAGGAAATTCTCCCCTCTCGTCTTCCCTGCAAATCAGAAGTATTGAGGATGATTTGGGTCACCTCAGTGAAAAGCAAAGATGAACATTCCTTACCACTGCAGGCTTATTGTGTCTGCACACCATGACTTTGACTCATCTGTATTCTGTGCTCATTTTTGAAGTTGAAAGAAAAACCAAAGTGTAATCATTAGCAGCTCTGCTTCATTAGCAGCACTTGAGAAATTTAAAATGACCTCTTAGACAAAAATGGCTCCTTATAAAGACCAGCAAGAGCCTTCTTTTTAACAGTTCAGTCAGGGATTCAGTTTTCAGATAACTCTGATATTCAAAATATTAAAAAAAAAGCAACTAATAAAAAATGTAGTCTGATAAGGTACTTCTTTAAGGCATGACATTTTCTCTGAAAGTCATACTTTGGGAACAATTTCATATGTTCCAAGCAATTATGCAGTTGATTCAAATAGGCCAGAGTCCACCCAGCTCTCAACTCTCTTTTGGGGAAAAACATTTAAAAGGCCTTACAAGAAATACAAATTAATTTGTTATGTTAATTTTATTATGTAGTGCTGATTTTTATAACATTTTTCAAATAGATTGTTTACCAATATGGAGTGGAAGATTATTAGAGAAACAAGTCACTGCAAAATAGGATCCAAATATGGATAATTTAAAAATAATTATGAGTATAATTTGCAAGTTTTAGTGCTGGGCTAAACTACCTGATACATACCAACAGCCCACTGATTCAGAGGAAAATGTAAAGTTTGTTTTTCAAAGAGTTAAGTGTTGAAACACACCTATACACAACTTGCCCCCAGCTAAAACCAACATGGCAGTTTGCCTCCTCCCTATTCCATCATCAACCTCTGCTTTTTACTGACTGAAATGATTGCTTTGCAGAACTCATTATTTTGTAAGACAGCTTTAAAGGAAATATTATGTTCTCTATTTGCAGTTATGTCTGTACTAACAAAGTATTTAAAGCAAGAGCTCAGATTTGAGTCCTCGGAGTTGACCATCTATTGATAGAAGAGACTTGCCAGACTTTTAAATTAAACAAATAGTACTCTCCCAAAGAGCTTATGTGCCAGGTTCAGGGATAAGCACATGCAAGGGATGGCTCCAAAAAGTTGCCTGCCACCAGTCTCTTTTGGAGGCTAACAAAGTTTAATTGTATGGTACAGACCATTGCATGCCAGCTGGCCTTGCTGCCAGAGACTAGGTTTCAGCCTGTTTAATTTATTGGTTAGACTAGCACACTTGTGAGGCTACATTGGTGAAAAGATTAATACTCTCATGTGAGTTAAAACTTTCCTGGCTGAAGATAAAAAAGGACACATAAGAATGCCTTTATTCAAAACTCACTTTCTTTTCAGTGGGTTGGTGACAGACTGAGTCTTCTCAAACCCTTACAAAGCCTTGCTGAAATTAAGGTATCTCTACTGTTTGCCTTAAGAGAAAAAAAGTCTTTTAAATAAGCAAGGAAATTTGAAAAGCCATAAAAAAGAGATTTCTGTACAGTCCAAAGTTGTAAAATTTTAACAAACTCCTAATTTTTAATACAAATTGGTGAATTAACAGAAGTCTTCCAAAAGTAAAAATTTTTCCTCACTTCTGTTCTTTACAGTGTGTCCTGGTTGCGGTGGAGCCTACTTAGCACCGTGGGTCATGCAAGCTCATTTTGAAATTACAAGACAGAATCACTGAATCCATCAGGTTGGAAAAGACCTTTGAGATCATGGAGTCCAAACTGTGACCAAATACCACCATGTGCCAGCTAGACCATGGCACCAAGGGCCACATCCACAATTTTCTTAAGCACCCTCAGGGATGATCACTCCACCACCTCCCTGGGCAGCCCATCCTCGTGTCTAATCACCTTCTCTGTGAAGAATTTCTTCCTAATATCCAACCAAAGCCTCCCCTAGTGCAGCTTAAGACTCTCTACTCTTGTTCTGTTGCTGGTTGCCTGGGAGAGGAGACCTACCTGGCTACAATCTCCTTTCAGGTATTTGTGGAGAGTAATTAATAAAGAGACAGCTAATAAAAAAATAGGAATTGTATATTATTTGAAGAAAAAAAAGATTACCAGCATCTCTTACATGGTCTCACTACACACTTGTAAGCTTACTTCCTTGTCCCTCCTTGTATACACATTTGAGAGAAAAATTCCAAATAAAAATATCCTGATGCTTACTATACATACGTCACCCATAAAAAGCTTGCAGGTTGTGTGGATGACAGTAAAATTTGGCTTTGGAAAAAAAAGCAATTTATTTCCATAAAAATGTACATGAGAGAGTATAGTTTTCACTCAGAATTTAGGTTGTAACATACTGCAAGTAATAATTTTGCTATTTGTTTTAAACTTGGTTATTTTTACAATTTTACTTTCACGGAAGGGTAATTTCTTACACAGGTAACGTAAAGACACAGAAGTGAAAATTGTTAGCTCTATAAACAAACTAAATAAGCCATAATTAGGTTTAAATTCTTCTCATACCCAAGGGATTTTGAAATAACACGTGCAAAACCTAAAGCGAGTAAGTAAAAATAAATAATTTTTATTTAAAATAAGTCTTGGTTAACTACCTCACAACATTTAACATTGAAAAGAATAAAATGTCATGCTTAAACTGGCTGATTAATGATTGATACTTAACATTTTAAACCTGACTGAGTGATCTACCTGTGTTAAACGGCCTTTGTTGGGCTTTATTTCTTCCAGGCTGAGGAAAACTGTAAATTAACAAGTTTCTTAAAGAGCCACAACACAGCTCAGAAGAGTTTATTAAGGTTGGATTAAATATTTTCCTTCATATTTATACATATACATCTAGGACACTTAAGATAAATGAAAAAGAAAACATACTTCATGCAGAACTCCTGGGAGGTGTTCAGTGGTTTGGTGCAGCCACAAGCAAGCTTCAGGAGAGTGACAATCAAGAAACCAGTGAAGCAGAGCAAGACATCTTTCTATAACATATTCATGTGTTATGTCTTAACCATATCAAATTTTATATATAGTAAGTGTTTGAAGATCATTTGGAGGCAGAAGGGGGAGTATCTATAAGGTGGAAAGTTACACAGTACAATGTGTTTGAAGTCTTTAAGGTTCCTGGCTCCACTGTAATTAAGCCCAGATTGTAGCATCCAGACTTTGGAACAGTGAGGACACAGTTACAATTTGTACCTACAATTTGTACAGTTTAGGAGTTGGTTTGACCTTGAGCTCTGAGGGGAAAAGTGTAGAAAATGAGTGAAGTGCCAAATAGACTTATTGCTGCTTATGGCTCTTGATCTGTATTTTATACTATATATATTAACACCTTATTCTTTTGTGTGTCAGTGAGTACATTCCTGCTAGCAGATCAGCTAAGAAATGCGTGTGGCTAACCTGATTGTAAGAGACAATATAAGAGACAATCATTGTGAAGAACTGAAATGGAGGATGTGGTCAAATGCTACAGTGAAACCAGATTTACAGCAAAATTGCTGATGTCACCTGGGAAGAAAGTGGGTTGAATTTGTCAAAGAACATGTGTGATAACAACTTTGAATAGACAGATTTTCTTGCATTATCATGCCTATAGCATATTTTAGATTATGCATCTTTTTTCTGTTCCTTGCCTATTTCTCTTCCATTTTCTAAGTCCAGAACCTGCAAGCAGATCATGACCCACGCCATGTCCCTGTTTGCCAGAACCACTTTTCAGGGTCAGGCCCTTCTCCACCACCTTCTCTGAGCCAGAAGCTCTACTCAGAAGAACCTTTTAGCCCTGGTATTCAATCAAACAACTCATACGACTTTTCAAAGAGACTTAGTAACTCTTTCTTTTTATTCCAGACTCTCTGTCTCCTAACAATCCTGACAGCAAAGAGCTTTATTGACTCCCACCAAATGGCAAGCAGAATTACACCTTAGATGTGAACTGATCCTGCAGACCAGTATTAGTTATTTCACTCCACTTTTTCAACAATTAAAATGGCTGAAACACTGAGTGAAGCTAAATTGAATCTGATGAGGTTTTAGCATATCCTGAATTATTTGCTTCAATTGTTATGATTAATAATAAAGGAGGTATAGTCTAAAATTATTTCAGGTATGTGATCCCCACCCTTTTAACACAGTAGTGATTACTCAGTAAATTACTTTTAAATACAACTATGTGTGGAATGATAACTGAGAAAAAAAATTGAGAACTGGAAACATAATATAACTGTCTAACACAGAAACAGCCTCTTGATTTCTTTAAAATTTTGTTTGAACTTTCCTTTTGTGAAAAGTCTTCTGTGAGAAGCAGTTAAAGGAAACTTTGAACAACTTCAAAAGGAAAATAATTGCAATTTCATAATTTACCAAATTGTTAGTTAAAAAGTCTACCAATTTAGGAAACAGTAGCTATAGATTTGTATTCTTTGTGCTTGACTGTCAGAGTTGCACATGAAGTATAATTTATACATGTTTTTAAAAAATCTCTGAGAAGAGCCAGATGTTATCTGGCAAAGCTTCTGATGAGCTTGTTTTATGTTAAGAGCTGCCAGAGTAGCAACCATTAATGAAATTATTGATTTCCTTAGAACATACAAAACAATGTTTTATTTTCAAATGTTCCTATAATTTTCTTATTTTCTTTGGTATAAATAATCATATTTCATATCAAAATTAATCTGTAGTTCACATAATTTTGATTAAATCACTTATATTTTGATCTCTGCCTTATCTGCTCCACTCTTGCTAATCTTTTGTCAGACTGAGGTTCCTCCGTCCTTTTTACAGAAAGGTCCATTAGAAATCTAATACAGAGACTGATGATGAAGGCTGTGAGTGAGGCTTTAAAGTCTAAACACCTCATCACTTCAATAATGTGGTTAGCCTTTGAAGCTTTATTAGGCCTGAGACAGTGTCTGATCACTTTCACAGTTTTCCTACTTGGCAGCCATTGACTGTTAACACATAATTGAAACAGTTACTTAAGAAACTTGTATTTTATTGGTTTAAACGGTTCTCAACACACCAGGAGTTAGAGTAGGATTATAGATTAAAGGAGCTCAGCTATGTTTTACTGAATATTTTTTCTCCATTCGATGAATTATTCCTCATTAATAAGTTAGAGCAACAAAATCTATTTTTTAAAGTATTTAAATGACAAACAAGAAAAATTAATTGAATGTTGATTTGGGTATATCAGAGAGTAACAAACAAGTATTTAAAATGGAACATCTCAGCAATGTAATGGCCTCCTATCAGCAATATACTAGGGCTGCTGACAGAGACATCAAGTACTTATTAAAATCATCTTTTTAAGTTTCTTAGGCAACTTTAATGTCCTGAATATTGAAAAAACTGTAATTTATATGAGGAAAATACATTCAATATAAAAGAAAATCCAAGAAGAAAAGAAATTTAAATGATAACCAGAAAAATATGCAGGACCTGAAATTTTTCAACCACTTTCACCTTGTACAGCCTAAAAGTAAAAATAGAAAATCTGCATTGGTGTCATTCATCATAATTGCACTGAAGCTGGGGGATTTACACTCACTGGCTTTAGGTTTTGGATCTCTACTCTACAGCTCTCATTCCATTTGTCTACATGCTCACACCAATCCTCCCAAATCTTCCTCTTACACGTTCCTGATTATAAAAGTGGTAGAAAACTTTCACTGTACATGATCCACCAGATTCTGCAGACACTAGCACTTAAATAATTTTTGCTGCACAGAGAAACTGAATACAGGATCAGGATAGAATAATCTAGAAAAACATTTTCAAGCATTTGTGTTTTTCTTTCTCTTTTGTTTTTCTGAAGAGATTGGACCTCATTTTTCTGTAGACACTGACAACCTTAAAGGACACCTACTGCCTATCTTTAACATAATGAACATTCAAGATCAGAAGCTGGATGAAAGATTCCATATGCAACACTGCAGTGGCAGAAAACCAAAAAACACCTTCATAATAAAAAACAATGTACAAGATGCTTTTTCTACAATTAATATTTCACACAATAAATTTTTTCAGGTTCAGAGATTCTGAGTTCTTTTTGCTAATGGCGATTACAACTATAAACCTATCCATATTCTCAAATAGAAGGTGTTCTTCATTTTTGGACGTCCACTCTGAAAAATAGTGGGTTTCACAAAACCACACACATTTTTCCTACACTGATAAGCCAGTGGCAACAGATGTTGCAATGTTGCAGAATATATCAGTGAAGAATACAATCTTATCTTTAATTCTCTTGCCTAATCAAACACGTAGAACTTTTGTCTTGTAAACATAAATCTAACATTGTCTGCTGAAGCAAGAGAATGTGTGAAAATCTATTTGCTGGTAATAGCATTAGATTATGTGCAACTGCACATGGGCCATAAAGGGCAGCTTAAATTTATATATTCCATAATAACCAGGGGAAAAAACCAGCATTGTTAACATGCAAAACCTTTTCTACAAATGGAAGTGAAGAAACGGTAAAGCTAAGATCTACATATCATGGTCAATAATCCCAAACAAGTAATTTTTGCCTTACCATAGTTTCATTATATGGATATTTTGGTCTATAATTAATGCTGCAGGAGTGAAAATAAGCAATGAAATGGAGATGATTAACAAAACCTACAACAATTTGCAGATAGTATAAATGCTTAATGAAAAGCAGCTCTTAAAAAGGCTTCACTAAAGACAGTAGAATGGTATTTCTCTCAGAATTTGTCTAAAAAATGTTTTGTTATTTCTTTAAAACTGTTAAACATCCCCAAGACAGTAATATCTCTCCACAAAAGTTAATTGAAAGTGTATTATGGCTCATTCCCCATGTCATAATATTCACTAAGATGGCTAAAAAGCTGAAGAGGAAGCACATTATTTTCTTCCTTTCATCTTTTGATAATATGCTGACGAGTCTTCTTTCTTCCAAAGTGAAAATCAAATTTTTTCCTTTGTTGGGAGATAAACAGGGATATTTAATGTTGCTTAAGAGAACACCAGATTTCTAGGATATGGATTGCCTTAAGTTCACCCTATATCAATTTATTAGACATGATAAAATTAATCCTATCATTGTCACATAATTCTGTTTTGAAAGGTAAGCCAATCTTTAGTGCTGAACACATTGTACTGCTCAATAGTACTCAGAGAAACCTTCTAGGCCAAGTGTTGTGTGAGGATAACAGCCTATCAAGTTCCCATGGATACTCATAACGCATGAGGACCCAAAGGTCGATGGGTCATGAGAAAAAAGAGTTACCAACCTGAAGAGTACGGCTGCTAAATCTGTGAGAGGTTCCCAGAACAGCCGTGGTGCATGAGTGGCTGGAGGTCATGAGGGCATGAGAATTTGGGGGGTTCCTGCACAGTGAAGTCCACCCTTAGAGCCCACCAACTCCACTCTAACTAGGGCTCACGTATTACATGTTCACGTATTACAACTGGATTAGCTCTTCAGCAACATCTGGATGTCAACAAAGTCTCAAACAACCACCGTGGCCTAAAAATGCCACCTCCTGAAAAGAAAAATAAGCTATCTAGTCTGTTCTTATCATGGAAATGTCCTTCTCTTAAACAGACAACATAATTTCCACAATGTATATGAAACATTTTTCAGAGCAAATGCATGTAGTATAAGGAGCCATAAGCTCTGAGGAAATCACTGAATAACCCAAGTGTTATCTTTCCAAGAAAAGATGAACATCCAAAACCAAAACTTTCAAATAAAGCACATACCTTTGAGTCTCCCCATAGAAATTCGCTTCATCATGTGCTCATATAGCAAGTGTATCTGCAGCACCTAAAAATATTACCAAGAGTTAAAGCTAATTTGCCACATTCAGAGAAGAATTTGATTTAGAGAGATGAAATCAGCCCTCCTTGTCACGATGACCTTTCTGAATGGACACAGTGCTCTGAGCTGGTCATGGTAACCATACTACTTCCAGCACTGCTTCCTCACTGGGTTCTGTGAGATGGGGCTTTCATGGTGGAGGACCCAGACTTCCTGGTTCCAACCTCAGCTCACTTGGCTGCACCCTAACCATAAAACCTGTTAGGAAAAGAAACTGGGGGAGCATGCCTTTGGACAATAGGAATTGACTATTACAAGGCTGTTCCAGGTAAGTAAACACAGATGAGAGGGAACAGTCACTTCAATCTCAGTGGAGTCCTCTGATGGTAGTCAGATGACTTCCCTCTTTCTCAAGGACAAAAGTTATTGCACACAATATTGCCTTGAGAATCTAAGACAGCAGTTTGGAAAAAGACTTGAGGTGGATGCAGGTGTTCTCAACATTATCCATGTTAAATATCAGCTACCAGATGCAGCTTTTATTTATCAACATTGTTTATGTTGAGCTGAAATAGTGGTAAGGATATGTCCACAAGCTTAAAATGACAAAAAATTCTTGACATGTGGCAGCCAAATGAAAGGTCAGTGTTACTTGAATACAGAAGTCTTAAGTCATTAATATATTTCAAATCTTTTACAGTTTCACTTGGTTCAATAGCAAAGCCTGTAAAGGCCTATATGTCCATAAGAACCTAAGATCTCTGGAACTGTATGGTATTTTTTTATTTTGTGAAAATAATCTCAGAGAAGAAATGATGTTGCTGTTTATAAACCTTCCAAATTTAACCAGTCATATCCTAACTGGAAGTTTCTTTCTCCTCTTTCATGTATGCATGATACGTGTTCAACATTAATAAAGACCATTATCCTGAGAAGTCTCTTTTAAGTGGAACAATGCAAGGAAACTAACACTTCTCTAAATTAATTGTGGTGTGTAAAATATTTTATAACATTTTTTGTAACAATTGTAAGATTCAAAAATAGTTTTTTTCTTCATTTCAACCAAAAGTAATGCAAGTAATTTTGCTATTTCTATAATTTTACACTTAAGAAATACTTTATATGAGTTGTGACTGCCAAAATGTCTGTCTCTAGTAATAAGTTTTAACTCCTTTCTGAAGAGAAAGTTTCCTGAAAATTAGACTGGAAAGGTGACACCTTTCATGTAAATGTGTGAATGCTGACCATCCTGTTTTTCTGAATACCCTATTCCTACTCAGTAGTCACAAACTGACTGTATTCTTCTGTGTCTGTCCCTCACAATCTGAGACAATAGTTGCAGTTTTAAGATATAAGATCAAATCATAGACAGGCAAACTTATTCATAATATATCCATCATAAGTCAGCTCTTTCTTTATGGAAATTGTTACCAGTTGATAGTACATAAATTCTTAGTATGGAAGACAAATACTACAAAGCTGTTACAGTTTTGTAAGTTTTCAGAACATGTTTTAGAAATGTGGTCATAATATAGTTCTCCTTCTAGAGTAGGGTCTTAAGGCCAATAAGGGACTACATATTCCAGGAACAAGAGAAATCTCTTTTTTATCTTATGAAATACCTAGTTATATTTTTAAGCGGGAAGACTATAAATCTCATATCAAAGTATGAAATCTCCTTGCAATATGCACTTTCACTTTCTGATCACAAATTACTCTTTCTTTTCCTGGTGGAATGGAGGAATCACTACTACCTTGAAAAGTGGTTCATCAAACACAACCTCTCAGATTTCCTGGAGAAACTTTGTAGGTGCTTGGACCTGTACCTGACCTTCTGAAGCATTTCCATTACTCTGCCCCATGGTAGTGGGCGCTTTCACCAGGGAACACTCCATCTGGGAGAAAGATCCTGCTTTGTGTACAGTAAGGAACGGATTAAATGAAAACTGAGAAGAGGAACAGAGAAATTAATGAAGATGCTTTTAAAAATATATATATAATAAAAAACAGATACTCTATTTATTGTCTCCTTGAATGAGAGAGAATTTGATGGACTGCAGGGCTTAGTTGCCTAGAGATGAATAGTCAGAGCTGTGCAGTCTGGGGTTACCTTCCGTGCTGGTTTAAGATACCAGGGGCTGAATTGCCAGGAATGTCTATACTTGTCTCTCTCATCAGCACCAAACTACAAAGTAATATCTTTCACCAAGTGAGCAGAAACAACTATGTGCCTGAGAACTCTTTTGAATGATTCATTTCCTTGATTCCACACCTGGATTAGAGACTAGGAAAAAGAAAGAATTTCTCTCTTTCTCACGATCCGACATGTCCTAACCCTGTCAAGCTTTGGTAGTTCTCACCTTTCCTCATGCCAGGTCACAGAATCACAGAATTGGTTAAGGTTGGAAGGGATCACAGTGGATCATCTGGTCCAATCTCCCTGCTCAAGCAGGGTCATCCCTGAACATTGAACAGAATTTAATCCAGACAGTTCTTGGATCATCTTCAGTGAGGAAGACACCACAACCTCTTAGGGCAGCCTGTTTCAGTGCTCAGTCCTCAGAACTTTATCACATCCTCAAGACCTCTTCTATTCACAGTTTACAAAAACAACATGAAATCTTTCAGCAGAAAGTTTGTGGGTATAAAATGATCTGTTTACTTATATTCCTTCTCTTCAGCCAAGTTACTAGGCTATTTTATGATACCAAATGTAGATAGAAATATTGTTTTGGCTTCCACCACCACCTAGTGCAATGCAGTGTTACAAGGAAGTAAAACTCAGTGTATTGAGTCTGGCTGAAGGCACAAAGAGTCTTTTTTCCAGCATCAAGTCTGTCTTGAATTCTCACAAAAGATGAAGAAAAAAAGCAGGAGTTGCTAAGTCCCTACCTAAGGAATGAAAGCTACCTTTCATAGCTTGCAGACAACTAGCAGATGTAAGGACCACGTTGTGATTACCACCAAGATAGAGTAGTTATTTGAATGTGCTGTCAGTAAAAAACATGAGAGAAAATCACTTTTCACCACTGTGGCAAATTCTTGCATTCTTAGTAATAGCAATAGTATGGAAATTGTTAAATAAGGTGTTTAAAAAATGGCTGTAAGATTCATAATTCAGTCTCATCTGAGACAGAACAATTTTTGACTGCAAGAGATCTTTCTGTGTGATAGTACAAAAGAATCTCTCCCAGGGTCCTGGCAGTATTAAGATGGGGAATTTAAGTTATTTAAACTAAACTGGTTTAATCTGGTTAACTCCAGGTTTATGAATTTAACCAAATTTTCCCAAACTTTGTCTGACGTTGGTTTTCTACGTATACATTATACTAGAGCAATATCTAGGAGTAACAAACCACTTATCACTAGGAAATTAAATACACAGCTGCCTTTGTGTGTTTGCTCCCTGTGACTAAGGCAAGGAATGCACATATCTGGCTCCACATCAAATGATCAAATATTTTATAGCTAACCAAGGACATGATGATTTTATAACATGAGCCATCAGATTCCTTTTGCATTCAGTAATAAAGGAATGACATTTTTACCATCCCAAGCCAATAATCTTTCCTCATCTGTGTACCTTTGAAATACACATTATTCTAGCAAAATAAATTTGAATATTGAAGAATTTGTTATGTAACATACAAGTAGAGACTGTTGATAACAACATAAATACCAAAAGTTGGCAATAAAAGTGAAGACAGAAAATTTGTCTTTGTCAGCCTTTTGTTATGGGAGGAGAAAATAGTAGCTGAAACCCTTCAAAATTCTTCAAAATGGAAATAAGCAGATGTATATGTTCAGTGCTCGAGTCCATAAAATTCTATGGTTTTCAATCTTGCAATTCCTGTATGAAGAAAGAACTACTTATCTTACTCACATAACCCTTGCAAAGGTTTTCAAATCACAGTAAATGTAGAAAATGTATTTTAAATCAAAATTTCAAGTATGAATTCTTGGGATTTGGTCTGAATGCCAGGGTCCTGACCTTTAACACTTCCTAGACCAAAAGGGAAACTATAACAAATATGTGTCAAAAGGTGATGACTCTTCTCTCTGTCATCTTAAGTAACTTAGCAGTATCTGTGCCCTCCCAAGCACAAGCATTATTGCATCAATAACAAGTGATGTCCAGATGAAGCAAGCAAATCTTTAACTAATTAAGAATTAATCTGTTTCATATTGTTCACTCTTTCATTACTTTTTATTTGGTGAATGCTATTGAGATCCTTCATAATTTTTTCTCATTTTGGAACTGATAATTTAAAAATAATCATAGAAACCTATTTTTGATCATCATAGCATTTACAATTATGAGAATTACCAGTTGCTCTGTTACAAATAAAGAAAATACATCTGCTCTCATTCTAGACTGCTATTAATGTAATACAGATGACAAATAAAGTACTTACACATAGAATACTGTCCTGCCTGAACAAACTGGTGAAGATATCTGTAAGAAAATTCCCTTACTGGCTAAAAATTGTGAAAGTTAGGTCAGTTAAGAAATTTGTATAAATTAAATGCACATCTGAAATAGATAATGTCACATCATTAGTGTGGATAAACTATATTCCTTTTTGAGGTGATCATATGAAACTAAAGTGGTTTGCCACACCTAAGAGCAATTCAGCTCCAATGCTGCTTTTTCTTTTTCCTAGAACAATGTCAAGAGATAAGAAAATGGATAAAAAAGCAGATCACTGTTTTCTTTTTTACAATGTGACAGAAAGTGCAACAAAAGTACTGAAAACTTATACAGAAAAAAAATACAGTAAGTGGATGCTAATGGCCTTGAACTCAATTTTGACAAAGCTAGAGATAAGGATCTGCTGCAAGAACACAAAACTTAGTGCAATGGCGGGAATCTATCAAAAAATGCAGAATATCAGGAACATGGTCTCAAATCTTTAAGACTACAAAGAAGCAGCCAACAGATCAGTAGCCTTCATAAGCACTTAGCTGATAGTCCTGGAAATAAAATTATGTCTTCTCAGTTAAGCATCTAATCTATGAATTTTTACCGAAAAAGGTCTTCCCTAGGTATAACAGAATCCAAAACAATTTGCAAAGACTACTGACTCAATTTTGAAAAAATAACAGTTTGCTATCATAAATCATATTGCAACTAAACCTTGTAATTCATTACCACATGATTGCTAGTGGGAGAAGGGAAGAAACACAAAAAATGTCATTTTAGGAGTGAAAGGGAGTAAAATAAGCAGAAATTGCATAGAACTACTGTCAATGATGCAGCTACAAAACCAGCCATTCTACTGTACTTGAGTTTGGCTAGCCTTTCCCTTACGAGTGTTTAGTAACTCTATCTAATAATGATTTCCTCCCAGTGACAGCTCTCAAGTCTGGTCACCTTCATTTTTTTTCTAACAGATACAACGTTTTTCCCTGCTTCTAAGGAGATTTTTCATAATTGAGAAGAAAAGACAGGTTGAAGTATTGCTGACAAAGGATTGAAATCATATTCTGCTGTACACAGAAATATACATACATATTTTATCTTAGGAGTGATTCCATAATTCCCAATGTTTAGAAGTGTCCACCTATCATGTGTGAAGTTACATATCAGCTTGCTTTCATTCATCATAGATTATAAAACTGTAAAAAGACTACTACAGACAAGACTTCATCAAAGATAATTAATGAATTCTATGAGGAATGACAAGATAGCCAACATCACTCTCATATATGTGCATAATACAATAGGTAAGATTTCATATTAGATTTTCTGGCCAGCTTAGATGCCATGCCTCATTTCCTTCAATAAATAAAAGTACCCATTCAAAAAAAAATAGAGATTAATGATATTTAGAGACTAATTAGACTCATTAAACTAGTGAAGGAGTTTAAAAGTTATTAATGGATCATTTGCAAACTCTTTTTCTGTACCACAGAAAAAATTACTGGCATTTTATGTCCCATTTTAATACCATTATCCCAATGTTCTTCATCATTATCAGTAAGTGCAAAAACACTGAAAGATATCCTTCTGATTGTAATTTAACACCTCTTTCAAAACAACTATGAAAAAAATTCATTAACATCTTCAAAAAAACTTGACACCTTTTGAAAGAAAAGACAAAAACAGTCCAAATCTGACAGTCGTATGTCATAAAATGTTATCGGACAATTCAGTTGGAAGCTTTCATTTCTCCTTTCTTTGTATTGCAATGCCCCCTGCAGGTATAACAGATTCTCTGTTTCTCCATAGCATTTTCTTTAGCCCTTTGAGGAAGCACCTCATCTGACAAGCCTGTGAGTTCCAAAACCCTTGCTAATTGGAAAATATTGCTTGAATCACAGAAAAAAAACCCAAGAAACAAAAAACCCAAACCAAAACAAACCCAAAACAACATAATGTAGAAAACAGGAGAATAAAGGAAAAAGAAAACCCTTTGACTATGTGATTACCATTATCCTGCAGAAGATACTTTGACAAATAGCAGGTGCTCATCCCTCTTTGACTGGTTTCAGACAGTCGGAAAGACTGAGGCCACATGGATCCCTGACACCCAGGTGTGGGTCTGGTGCCCCTCAGCAGCACCTCTGATGGAATGATCAGAGTGACTGCAGGTCTGTTAAAACTAGGTGATTTGAAGGATTTGTGGAAATTGTCCACAGACTAGGAGCTTGACTAAGGATGCGTGTCATAAAAAGAGAAACGGGGAGATTTCACAGTTGTTGACAAGTAATATTTGATTAGTTAACCGTCGTTTCCTACCTGTTAAATTCTGCAAGTATGCTAAATAGAAGTTCCATGAAGTAATTATAACATACTGACAACAGATAGAGCACAGTTGAAAAAATTTCAATCTGATAAATCATATGTGCTGATTTGTTGCTTACAAACAGCTCAAGAGCTGTTTCATTTCATAAGCTGAAAGAGGAAAGACGCTTAACCACGTTTCTTTAAGAAAAAATCAGCAAAAACATGCAGCATGTCTGAGTGAAATTACCCTAAAGGCAGCTATCCATTCTTTCTGACTGAAAATGCGAAAAATTAATCAAACACCTCAAAAAATGTTTCACTCCAGCTTTATAAGCACGGAATATCAAGACTGAGCAGCTACAAGATAACAACTGGAATAAGAACAAGTCTTGCTCTAGTATGATAAAAGAGTGTCGGCCTTTTGGAGTTTATTAATTTCTTAAAAATTAGAAATCTAGTACCATATTAACTTTTCCTTGGCTTAATTTATAATTATACAAAGTTTTTATTCAAAACAGAAAGGCAGAGAAAACTGAGACTTTGGAAAAGGTTATACTCATACCTTTTCAGAAAGCCCAGTGATGTAGCCCTGAGCTCATATGTTCAAGTAAACCAGATTTCCTTCCTTTTAGTCAAGTCTTGCACTGTATCAAGATCTGTATACCCACTGTATACCCAGATCAATTTCTGACATCAAAAATTAAACAACTTCTATTATTTCTGCTCTTAGTTGACCTTCTTATTGAGAGAAAATTTTTTAGACGGATACTTATTAAGTGTTACAACTTAATCTCAGTTCTGTTTTTCTTCAAAGTTTTGTTCTCTTTTGTCTTTAAAATCTATAGTGTCATAAAAGTTTTTCCATTCTATACATTAGAAATTAGGCAGGCTGGGATTATTTTTACAGAAAAGGAAAATACAATGGCGATATTCAAAACTGCAATCAAATTTATCCCAGAACACTAGCACACAGTTTGAGCTATTCCAGAAGCAGAATAAAATGACTGAGGGATATCCCATCTGAGGATTTTTGACTCACAGATTCAGAAAAAATACACAAGTTTCTTCATTTTGTACAACTCAAGATTAGAAGATAAGAATGATTTCCTCCTGGATTCACCATTTTGAAAAGCATAAATATTGAGAAACTGTCAAAATACCATCTGTTAATCTCAATTTAAAATGCAATAACTCAGACTGTAAAGGATGATAGGCAAAATCCTTTTGTAGCAAAAAAAGCCCTAAGAGAAAAGAACTAAGATTACTTTAAATAAAAAAGGTAATTACTTCAAGTAAAAAAGGTAATATGAAAAAAGAAGATTTTTGCCCCAGATAGTGGCAAGAATGGCACAGATTTTTTGCTGAGCAAGCTTAACCTTTTCGTAGTGCAAAGTCTGTATGGCCACATGATGAATTTACAGTGTTTCAGTATCTGACAATTTGCACTTCAGAAACTTCCAGTATGTGTGTCAGACATACAGATGAAGGCAACTATGAGATTGTAAATAAACACCAACTGGAAAAGGCCGTCTTCCTTTTAGATGGTCTAACTCCTATGAAAACATCAGTCAGGGTATACACTGATTTAAACAGAGAGGTGTCACTACCTCTTGTCCATGAAGGTCTCATCCAGGTTAAACACTACAGGCAAAAAGCTGGAAATTGGATCACTATCAAAAGTGAAAAAATATTAAAAAGGATGACTTCCAGTTAGAGCAAACTACCCCAATATTAAGCCATATTCAGAAATCATGCACTTAGAACAAATTGATGCCAAAAGTCATCAGGAGCTATCTATAGCATTTAAAACTGTTATAAAAGAGTAAATTGTACTGAAAGTACTAAGATATTTTAAGGAAAGAAATATTTTTAGTTTGATTTCACCTGTAAGAATTCCTGCACTCTGAAGTTATTCTATAGTTCCTGAAGTTCTCCAGTCTCCCCCAGGCTTTACAGAGGGACAAGCCCTGCCCCAGTATGAGAAGGGTCTGAGCTGAGAAGTGAGAAGTCCTGGCTCATGGGCAGACCTCATTGCTCCTGCTTAGGATTCCAAACAAGCAGCATCAGAGGCTTGTCATTTGATGGCAGCTGCAGCTGCTTACTGCCACATGTAACCTGGATTCAGGAAGTCTTGACCCTTTTCCCACATTACAGTGGAAAACTGTGATATCCTTTATGCATTAGCTATGAAGCCTGTGCAAAGGCTCCTGAGGATACATGGCAAGAAATTATATGCACTGACATGCAATGACACCAGAATTTCTCAACCAATTCTTTTTTACCTACAGGAGATAAACCATTCAAATGAACAATTCCTTAGAAAAAATTCTCAGGATGGCGCTTCTGGTAGTATAGAGTGGCCTCCCACCAAGTGATTTCGTATTTAGATAATGGTCTTAATTCTAAACCCAGCTCTTCCCCATCTGGAACAGATTTCAACTCAGATGAGCTTTCTATCACTTAGCTATTTCAGGATAGGTATATTTCCACAGTTTCTGTTGGTGCTAACCTATTTAAACGTCCACTCAATTGAATTCACATTTCAAACTCACATAAGTAAGATCAAAAATAATATGACTGTGCAAGAATTTTTATGTTTAAAATTCACATCCTAGAAATATTTATAAAACCATATCAAAACAAGTTAATTCATGGATGCAGAATGTTCTTTTATCTTTTTCATACAATTCTGATTTAAACTCTCATACCTTCATCATCCCTATATTCCCCAGCAGGAAGCTTACCACTTGTTTCAGGATATACTAAGTCAGGCAGAAAACTGGATAATATTTTCTCAAAATCCCTGCCTATAAATCTTGATCCACTGGTAGATAGAATTATCAAAATAATCAAAAGTTTACCTTTCAGGAAAATTCAGTGAAATCTATCAGAAAATATTACTACAGCAGTCTTGATTAGAAAAGATATTTTAGAGTGGCAGATTCAGATTCAAGTTGCCATTTTTTGAGCCATTAGGTAGTTTAAAATAAACATTACTAAACTGGTGATATTTCAAGATTTTTTTATCTCACTAAATTTCTTTGAGTCTGGTAATGGTTATTATCTTGGAGTCATGGTTGGGAAGTGGAGAAATACACAAATCATTCAGCACGTGAACTTTAGGCAGATTGCTTTGAAGGACAGAAATACCACATCTACTTTGCTCCCTTTTTAAACTCTTTTTTGTATTACTATATTGTATTTACACACGTGTCTATTACTAGAACTTCAAGTAATTACTATAAATCTGCAGTCATTCTATGACACTGGTGGTAGATTCTTAAGAAAGGAAAGGTCACGCAAACTCATTGTATTTATGGCTTCACTCTAGCATAGAGTACAAATCAAATCTGACCTTTATGTACTACAGTAGTGTAAAAAAGTTTCAATCAACAAGTTTTTGCCTTATGCCAATATTGTTCAATAGCTTTTAATGATGCTGCCAATTATCAATATAATAATGTCCTTTACACATTTTACAGTGATGGAGATTACATTAGCTAGTAAGGTTAAAATATAAAAGCATAAAATATGAAGTGAAATATAGATCTGAAGCAGCAATGGAGCCACAGAAGAGACAAATTTGATATTTAAAAAAAATGACCAATATCATACATGTCAAAACAGATCAAAATATGAATTGGTAATGAGATTATTTTGTCTTCTCTTGCCTCCTGCCTACAGAAATTCTTATTCAGTTGCTCAAAGTCCTTTTCTATTTCCCTGCTCAGTATTTTTTCTCATCCTGCACAGAATTTGGCACATTTTCCAGTGAACAGGTTTTTTTTTTTAAATAAAAAAGAATATTCTGTCATAGCACATCAACAGATACCTTTCTTCTTGCAGTCTCATGCTGTCTCAGGCAGAAAAGATGATGTTTCAGGTAAATGTCAATGACAGTGTAATTAATAGTATCTGCAGATAGTAAAAAGAGATTATGTGCACTTGAGGTGAGTTACATGGTGAAAGAGAGGACATGTCCCTTCAGTTGCTAAATACCATTTGTGAGCCCTTTGAGGCTGTGTGGACTCATCACACACAGCCAAATGGAAATACAAAGTTGAAGGGGAGCTTCCCTACATGGAGGGGAGATAATAGGTCATAGGAAGATTAAAAATCTCTCCACAAAAAGCTGAAGCAATCATTCACGTCCTCACTCAGGAGTCTGTCTTTTACCTCAATTAGTTTTTAAAAATTTTTTTCAAAGTTCAAATTCCCATCTAAGTACAGGAATCAGTCTCATCTGGTTTTTTTACCTTTTCATGCATAGAAATAGAAAACAGAGATGAAAATGCTTTAATATGTCTTGAGAACTCTATTTTAATATCCAAACATTTTTTATGTCTACAAACTCAGCTACGACCTTTTGATTTTGAATCAGGACGTACAAAAAATTAATGGGGCCTAACTAATTCACTCTACACCCCATTAGTTTATTTAGATTAATTTTCTTTACTGCTCTCCTCTTCTCATAAGCTTAACAATGGCTAATAAATTGATAGAAGGCACATTACAAAAAATAAACTGAGTGATGATTTGCCTAATGAGTCACCAAAAGACAAACATTGTTACAAAAAGCACTAAAAATGTCTCATGCTAAATGTAGTAGATGCATGGGAAATACTTATGTACGGATAAGATGTAAGCACAGTTATTATCATTGCTGCTATATATACTTCCAATAGTTTTAACGTCTAAAATATAAAGAAGGCAAGATAAAACAATGGCAAGGTGAGATAACAGCTCAAAAGAAGAGAGTTGGCAATAAGATTAAAAAAAACTACATGAAAAAATATTAAGTTCTGCTAACTGAATATGCAACATATTACGCAATACAGGGAAGTTATTATTAGTATAAAGATTTTGAAATCTTTCCAAGCCATATAAAAATTATTTTTGCAAAGTTAGTGCAGGACAGTGGGAAAAAAAGATAATTTCATATGGAATCAGGCAAAAATGTGGCAACTTATCAATCTCCTAAAGCTGAAGTATTACAGACTGTGAAAGATGCAAAAAAACCTTAAGTGCTTGCATATCAAACTGGAACTTGGAAACTAATGGTAGCCTACACAACAATACTGATGATGAAGTCCTCTCACTGATTACAAACACACCTCTTCTCATTCCGGTGCTGACCTCAAGTAGCTTGCATTTAACAGAAGAAACAACAAATTAACATCTCCAAAAGGATTTTCAGAGCAATGAAATCATAGAATCATAGACTGGTTTGGGTTACAAAAAAATCTGAAAAACTATCTAGCTCCAACCCCCCTGCCCCAGACAGGAACAGCTTCCACTAGACCAGGTTGCTCAGGGCCCCATCCAAACTGGTCCTGAACACTTCCAGGGTGGAGCATCCACATTTTTTGGGCAAACTCTTCATGGGCATGGCAGCTGTGAACCTGAACACAGACATCCCCAAAAGCTGTGACAAGAGGAAAAAGATGAAATGCAAAAGTAGACACTTTAAATGAAGTGTTAGGAAATGAAAGGAGACAAATTGTGAGCAGATGGAGTGATTTAAAAGCACTGAGCCATTCCCTTTCTATAGTGTCCATTTTCTGACTGAGTTTTCTATTTAATGGATGGTTTCAGGTTTTGCTCCCTGGCTTCCAGACAGTAATTCATCTCACCTCAGAATTTCTAGTAATGGCAGACTCAGCATTTGGCAGCCAAAAAGAGTCTAAACTGTTGCCAGGACAGAGGCTCCTTTTGCAAAACTTCAATCATTTACCTCTGAGGTGGTCTTCTCAGACCTTCCTCAATGTCAATAAAGAAAAATAAGCAGTTTTAGAGAATGATGCATCTAACATATTTCAAAAATGTACTCTGTGCTGAAATTAATTCCTTTCCAAAAATGTCTTTTTCTCTTTGCTGACCATTGAAGCAGCTTAGAATGACTAGCTCAAATACCCATGTCTAGACTGTATCCCACGCCTGCATTCCTTTGATAAATCCCACCCAAGATGTCAAAAAGTAAGAGGGAAAATATCAAACTGTCTGGTTATATGAGAAGAAACAAGGAAAAAAAATTCTGGTCCCTTTAATGAGCCATATGAACATTTGTAGAAAGTAACTCAGTATCAAATAACATACATACCTTTGGGATGCAAACCCCCCCTTTATTTGCGGGCTATTAAAGAACCAAGAACAATTCCAGATTGCCTGAAAAAAATATTAATTCTCAATTAGATATGTGGCTTCAGCTATGATAAAAGCAAGCAAAAACAGAAAAAAAAAAAAGGAAAGAGAACAAAAGTGCAAACACACTACCCCTGCTGTGATTGTTCTCAATTTTATTAAATATTCCCATGTTGCATTCAATAGATCATAAGATTACTAGGAAAATTCTCAACATATGATAGAAATCTGATTCATATTTGCATATTTGTAATGATTCCTTGAAGTTTTTAATTGATTATTTTTCCCCAATGAATCCCTTGGCAATATTGAACCTTTTTTTTTTTTTTTTTTTTTTTTTTTTTGTGGTTTCTTTTGTTTGGTTGCTTTTGAAAGTTTCTTGACTTCTTGGCTGGATCAAGCGTCACCAGTCTCCCTCCAAAACCATCTTTTTTTTTCTTTTTTTTTAATCTGGGAGCACATATTTTCTTTTGAACTGAATTCTTGGGGGTAAAATTCCCACAAATGCTTTAACTGTCAACTTTTGTGTCCTGTAATCATGCTTCTTTCTGTTCCTGTTTGGACAGCTTAGCCAAGCACAAAGTGATTCTGTGAGCAGGACACACTCAGAAGTTTAAAAATTATTTATTGGTTATCACACCCAAATGATCACTACTAGGTTAGGCAAGAATGTGCCCACCACCTTTTACAAGACACAAGCAGAGTCTCTGCTAACCAGGGAGGCAAAAGTCAGGAAGGAGAAAGGGCAGCTACAACAGCTCCCTGGAGCACAGCCACAGTCATGCCTCCCTCCGACACTGTATTTCCTTGATGATTTTATACTTGCCCATGTCAGTGCTTTACCTTGCCTTACCTTGTCTGAAATTTCAGCTTTCACATCTCACATGAATCTCCTCTTCAGACCTTCTGACAGCTATTTATTTTCTCCTGCAACTTAGCATTTTCCTCAGAATTCGGAGCCATGGTCGCGCACCTTCAGCAATGGACCTGGTATCCTCAGGCACAGGCACTTGCATGAACTTCCAGACAGAGGGACCCAAACTTTATTTTGGCACTGAAATGAAGGTGACAAGGATGATAAGAATAGGAATTAGTTTTCAGTGGTCACCAGTCAAACCCACAGCTCTGAGTTTCAGTTGCTCAGTACCATTCTTATGCTTACCCTATAAAAAAATCTCATCTTTTCTTTGTGATGCACCACTATACATTTCTGTCATAAATCTTAATGTAATGCCATAAATCATCATATTTCCTCAAACATTTCAATCCCTCAATCCGCATTTGGATAAAGGCCAATTTGAAATAATGTTATAAAGAACAGCATTAAATCCCTTAATGAAACCTATCCATAACTAGAATCTTGTATCCTCTCCATGAAAAATTATTCTGCAGAGCCTATTGAAGAGATATATTTTTTACATGTCTACTTCAGAATTATACACACAACATCGTTGTCAGTAATAAAAGAAAATCTTTAAATTAAGTTTGATTCTCAATAATTTTCCTTATATGTCTCCTCATTTTCCATGTGGGCTTCAAATTTCTGAAGTAAGAATTCAGTCTTACTGGCAGAGATACAGTACAGTAGTCACAGCACCAACCAGCTAAACTGTGCCGACCAAATATATAACTAAGTTAAAGTGCTGTTACTGAAAGCAGCTTTTGCTCCTTTAGCTTAGTCTGTTTCGGGAAATGATGTTACACACACTTTTAAATGTCTTGTTCCTTAAATATATGGGTGGTCCAAAATACCTGTTCTGACAAACACCATGTTTTAAAGCCACTTAAACATTTATGTAGCTCATCTAAGATTTCTTTGGTGCACTTTATTCTTAAGAAAATGTCAGTATTCCAAAGAACAACTACTAAAGGAGCAAAGAATGAAAGATGCATGTCATGCTATAAAGAGGTTGAATGTAGAAAAATTTACCTAAATGCAGCAGATGAAATAAGCTTTGACACTTGAAGGAAGAATAAGGGTCTGATCATGTCTAGCTATGGGAAACAGAATGGACTGAGTTTGAATTAGGGAGCCAAAGAATCACAGAATCAATAAGGCTGGAAAAGACCTCTGAGACCATCGAGCCCAACCTCTCACCAAACACCACAGTGTGACAACCAGACCATGGCACTGAGTGCCACACCCAGAATTTCCTTAAACATCCTCAGGAATGCTGACTCCACACTTCCCTGGGCCACCTATTCCAATGCTTAACAACCCCTTCCACGAAGAAATTCTTCCTGATGTCCAACCTGAATCTTCCCTGGCACAGCTTAAGGCCATTTCCTCTCATCCTGTCACTGGCTGTCAGGGAGAAGAGGCTGACTCCCAGCTGGCTACAGCCTCCTTGCAGGCAGTTGAGGAGAGTGATGAGGTTTCCCCTGAGCCTCCTCTTTTCCAGGCTAAACAACCACAGCTCTCTCAGCTACTCTTCATAGAACATGCACTCCAGATCCTTCACCAGCTTTGTTGCCCTTCTCTGGACATGCTCCAGCATCTCAATGCCCTTAAGAAATCTTAAGGCCAAAGGAGACATGAATGTTTCTCTTTAATAACCATAAACTAAAACACAAGAAATTCCACCTCAACTTGAGAAAAAACTTCTTTACGTTGAGGGTGACAGATTAGTGGAACAGACTTCCAAGGATGTTTCTGGAGTCTCCCTCTCTGAAAAACCCACCTGGATTTGTTCCTGTGTCACCTGTTTCAGGCGAATCTGCCTTGGCAAGGGGATTGGACTAGATGATCTCCACAGGTTCCTTCCAGCCCAAACAGTCCCATGACTTTGAGTGCCAGCTGCTGTGTGTGATACACCATCTCGTTTGTTGTCCTTCATAATGACTTGCTGTGCTTATACTTGTAACTTACCTCGATTTAAGGTTTGTCAGCAACTAGAAAGCTTAATCCACAGCACACATTTTCCAATTCATTAAAAGACCAGACACAGCACAGAAGGAATAAGAGGCTAACTAATGCACTTGTCCCCATCTAATGTACTAGTACACATCTAAAAGAATAAGAAGGGTCCTCCCGACATGTTTGTGACTTGCCACAGCTGTCAACTGAGTATTAATTTAGATGCAAATGTGGCCTTAATCACAGTGCTGAACTCTAAAAATTAGAACTCCAGCTATAATTAAGGCAAGTGGATGTTTTGACCTCTAGGTCTCATCTGGCATTCTCATCTAAAATCTCATCCTGTAAACATGGGGAAAGAGTGCAGGATGATGAAATCAGCAGGCAGTAACTCCACAAGAGGGTGTCTTTGCTGTAAGACAGTCTGAAAGGCTCTGTTTTGCAACCATTGCTCTTTAGCAGTTGAAAGGCTGGCTAAACTCTGAAGAGACCCTGTAGAAGGTGCCAAGGCTCCACCAACACAGCTGCACCTCCTTCTATCCCAAATCCATCCCAGCATCTCCCAGATACTTGAAAAAGCACGTATAATGGATGGATG
>WBNP01002529.1:1675217-1760454 GCA_013401095.1 Passerina amoena | reverse complement strand
CCCGGCCCCGCCGCTCCTCCCAGCGCTGCCGGGCCCGCGCTGCGCAGGCGCGCTCGGGGTGGGGATCGGGCCGGGCCCGGCGTGACCTCCGGGTCCTGACCGGGATCCGGCGGTGCCGCGGGGGCCGCTGCCGGGGAGGTGGGGCCGAGGCGGGCACAGTGCCACCGGGCAGTGCCGCCGCTGCCTTGCGGAGGCCGCGTTAGCCCTCGGGCAGGCCTGCGGAGAGGCAGCGGGCGATCGGGACGGGGTTGAGGTGCCTGAGGGCTGTGTCCCGCCAGGGAATCGCCCGCTTGCTGTAAGTGTCCAAGGGTAGAAGGGGCGGTGGCTGCACTTTGGCGTGGCGCGCCCCGCCGTTGTCACTTAACGTTCTGTGTTTGTTTGCTTTAAAAAAACTTGTCTCGCCGTTTCGGCTGTTTCGCCTGTTTGTTTTGGTTGTTTGCTGAACAAAAGTGGAGGTAGGGAAAATCCAGGTGCACCACAGGCCTGATCTCATGGCGTACGAGATGAAACAGAGCGCCTTTAAGTCACTTCCCTGTTTGGGATTAAGTTGGAAATTGGCGGTGTTCCGCCGAAACTCGCCGGCACAGGGTCACAGTGGGTTTGTTTGCAGTGGTGGTCAGGCAGGAGCCTGCTTTTCGTCTGAACGAGCACAATTCCATACATTTTTCTTTATGGTCCAGGCTTGCACCGGGTGTGTGAGTAAGCCCTGTGCTATCTTAGTAACAGAGAAGATGACGAGGCTCGCCTTGTACGGCCAGCATGCTGGAGTGTCTCTTCCTGGGATCTTGACATCGGCACTTTGCTTTAGTGAACAGGTTGAAGTTGCTGGATCACTGCATCCACAGTTTTCAGCTGAGGTAGATGGAGCAGTGTATTCATGTTGTTAATCTTAAGGGAGTGTTTGTTCATTTGGGGTTCTCTGTTATTAACAATTTTAGTTCTCCTTGTCTGTGAAATGAACAATTGACTTTGTAGTCGGTGGTGAACAACGCGGTACCAGATGGGGGCTGGTGAGAGGGAGAGAGAGGATCCACTGAACTAAACTCTTCCACTGTCAAGTGAATCAGCTGTTCAACTGTGTTTTCAGGTTGGTGGGTGTGAGAAGGGCCTTGTTACAATATCAGGACCTTGATGAGAGCCTTTCAACTACTTTTTTTTTTTTTTTTTTTGTACTTTTTTTTAAACAGGTTATGCTTAAAAGAAAGTTTCTGCTGAGTGGTTTTATGGCTTCGTTGGTAACTTCATAGTAAAACAGCTCCTGCCAGTATCTATTTGATTACCATATCATCTGCATCCAGAGATCACTCTTACTAAAATGAGGACTGCCAAAAAGCTTTGTAGTGCTCAAATACTGTTACTCCAGATGAAGGAAGGACAAATGTGTAGTTGCATGTTTCCCAAAACGTGGCAGTTCTGGATTGGAATTCCAAGCTATTGCACTTTCAGAGTGCCACATAACAGAGTTAAATTCCAGGTAAGTATTTTTGTGATTGTCTGAAGATATAAGTGGTGTACATAAATACAGTGATAAAATAATTTAGACTCTACAGAGCTAAACTTTAGATTTTGCAGCAATTATTATGAATTTAAGATGCCTTCAGTTTATCAAGGTAAAGGGGCAGGCAGCAATAAGTGCTGGAATACCAGTGTTTCAGAATGAATTTTTTTGAGTGATAGTACCAGTGTTTCAGAGTGACTTTTTGAGTCTGATAGTTCTGAGTTGGGGAGAAACATTAATTTTCTTTAAACTGTACTCTGGATAGTAGTGCAGGATAACTGACAGGCTGATTAGTTAGAATGACAATCATTAAGTGAGGAATAGGACTAGAATTCTCTGAAAAATTACTTACAGATTCAATGTTGCACAACAGAGGGTAGAGAGGAAATGTATTGGTAAGGGAGGATAAAAAGAAGAGTTTGATTATAAAAAAAATCTGTAGATGTAAATAAAAATAGTGGTAAAGGACACAAAATAAAACTCATTTTCGATACTGACATATCCAATTGGCAATGTTTTTCAATATCTAGTTAAATTCATCTTGAAAATATAAATTGCTTCAGACATAAGTTGTGGAACATTGAGGTTTGAACTAATTTGTGTTGGCTAAGCAATTGCGAAATTCATCGAGATGACTCAACAGTTACTGTCAAATAATGTCATATAATATTACTGTCAAATAATATTACTGTTGTTTTTCTTTTTAATAATAATATGTCTGACTCTCTGATTGTAGGTTTCTAAGGTAAATGATAAACAATCTGTAGTTGATAGAAAAATGGCTACTAGTGCAGAGGAAACCAAAATAGCTGTTGGAAAAAGTCCCAGTGGAGTATGTGATGGAAGACAACATTCATTACAAGGTATTGAACCTTTTGCCATCTCTTCTGGGGACATCAGCCCTCCCTGCCCCTCTGTTGACATGTTAAGGGTCAAGGTCTAGAATCTTAATTTGAAAGTTTTGTATTGTGTGATGTGTTTCTCTTTTTAATTTTAAGGGGATTATATGCAAATGTTATAGTTTGCAAAGACTCACGATTTTCTTAAGGTTCTTAATAGCTGGTTAGATTATGTACTTATTATTTTTCTTCTTCAACTTCATCAAACTCTTATCTTCACTGAGGGCTGTGAATTGTTATGCTAGTGCGCTTTTTTTCCCATTAGAAATGTGAAAAACCAAACATTTTTGGTTGTCAGTAGTGATTTTTGATTCAGATAAATTAGTAGTTACTTTTATGACCTTTATTTTAGCAGTGCTACTGAGCTAAGCAGTTTTTTTCTGTGACTCTGCTTGTTTTGTCACTCTTTGCTAATAACTTATCCTCAGATGTGCTGTTATGCATCATACATTTTAGCTCCTGTGCTTCAGGGTGCTTGGTCATTTGCATTCTATGTACATTTAGATTTTGTTTGTAAAGGTGTTCGTACTCAGTTGCTTTGGGCATTTTCAGCTTTTGTTTACAAATGGGATGACATGGAGGTGGTTATGACAGGTTAAGACACTGGGATGGTACAATGTTTGTATAATTAAATTGCTCAGGAAGCAGCCTTATGAGAAACTGTTGTGCTATTTCATGTGCATGACAATCAGAAAGACAGTAAGCTGTCCTCAGAAAGCTATGTGGTACTGTATCATAATTTTTCTGTACAGCCTTGTCTTTTTACATACATTCTCTTGAAGGTTTGCATTACAAAATGGATGCAATACTGCTGAGTAAACAGAAATGCCCCCACCCCTCAGTAGATTTTTAATCACCAGTGGGTTGTTTTTTCCCTGCAGATGTGGTAATCTTTTATAGAGAACTCTTAGGTTTATGTTTATCCCTGAATACTCCTGCATTATCTGCAAAATAATGAAATTGAACAGCCCCAGTGTTCTTCTTGTACATATTTTTTCTTACACTTCTGGTTTTCCTCTTGTAGACAACAGAAGCATTTCTATCCCCTTGGCCAGTTGAAATCTTTGTTTTGAATTTTGCCAGTCATGTAAGATGACAACACTTTTTGAAAAGCAGTGGCAGAAGTGTTTCTTTATGTCATACATTATGTGCACTGTCCAGCTGAAATGTACTTGTGTATCTTCAAGGTTCATTGAAACATTTTCTTAAGACATGCCAACATGACAGTTTTGTGTTAATAGGTGTTAATATCCTTAATAGTCACAATTTATGTTAAACTCTCTAAGAATATTTGTTTTGAAGTCTTGTGAAACAGGTGTTTCATATTATTTCTAAGATAGCAAGATTTCTGCTCTCTGCTCCAGCAGGTGAAGGAAGTGGTTTCTGTCCACATGTGACTATGCCCTATTTCTGTTATTCTGTAAGAAATTGTCAGGGAATAGTCATAATGTATACTAATTAAATTTCTCTCTGTTTTCTCTTTGGAGTTTTTATAATTATACTGTACTTTTTTGATCAAAAAGTCAGGGATCTTTCATGTCATCAAAAGACATTTTTGAATCATGCTTTGACTGAAATACACCATTATAAGTTGCAAATCGAGTGATGCCATGACATATTTGCAAGAATTCTTTTTAAAGAGTCCAGTTTCCTATTACTTTCCTTTCTGATTTTACAAGACATTAATCTAAAAAATGCTTTCTTACCTTTTAACTCTTATTCAGAGATTTGTTTGCAAGGTGAATCAGCATTGCTTAACTGTATCCGTGGGGCAGTAGTTCCTTATGGAATCATGATTCTTATTTGTCTGTTTGATCTTTGTCATCTGCATCCTTTGTAGGTTAAGTGCTTTTTTACAGATTTTTGAAGAGGCCTCAGTTCCACACACTTACCTGCAGGTGGATGCAGGATTGAAGATATTAATGTTCTGTTTCTTCTCTGTAGTGCTGAGTATTTGCAATACTCTACTGATTTTAATATCCTGAACAAATGAAAGAAGACCTGATTGTTTCACCCAGCAACAGACAAATGCTAGGTATCACTTAGGAGCTAAACATTGCAAGATTTTCAAGTTAACAACTGAGTAAAGTCCTGAGCAACCAAATTTGTTTTCATAGCTGACCATGTTTTAAACATAGGAATGTTGGGCAAGAAGTCAGTTGAAATGATTCACTGATTTTTCCCTACTCATTATTTACCCAGTTAAAAGGTTTGGTGGACATACATGCATACCCCATTTCTCAGTCATGAAACTAGATGTAACCAGTGGATCTGTCATTTGAGCATGAATGTCATCTGCCAATTAACATTTGTAGTGAGGAATTTTACATTTTTTTGATATGACAAATACTTAATGTATACCTGGGGATTTATCCTAATTAATAGAAATGTGGTGTCTGGGTAGCACAGCTATGCTATTGCTACTCTTAATTTGAGGTTCTCTTGGGGAATCTGTAAAACAGTGTATTGTATTGCATGCCATCCAAATCCAGTGGGTCAAGTACTTCTGTTCACTAAAAGTAAAAAAATTACCTTATTTTATGTTGTATTAATTTAATTTTTTTGGACTTGAAATTAATCTACTCTTCACAGAGTGTGAGACAAGGAGCATTATTGAGCTGTATTCCTTGACTTGAAATCTTAGTGTTGTTTTTTCTTTTTGTGTGTTCTTCTCTCACTGAATCCTTTTGTTAGTCAAGTAACTGATGTGAGTACTCATTCAATAATCTGTCTTTCTGTCTCTTGGGTAGGAGTCAGAAAAGTGTGGGATCTAAGTGTTAGGAAATTAACTCACATGAAAGAGTGAATACCATGTATCCAGACACTGAAAAGAGAATAGTGGTTACTCCCAGTAGTTGATAATTAGATAGGACTGGAGCTTGTCTAAGAGACTACAATTTCTTCATGAAGATGTGTAAGAGGAAGTATGGATATCTGACTTCAGTCAGATATGTTCTGTAGTTTTTGATCTGAGATTCAAATAGTTTCCTCAGTTCACATAACCTCCTTTTCTGTTCTTGCTTTAGAGAAAATGTACCAGGCCTTTCTTTACACAATGAAGTATGATTTTTCTTCCACATTTGTAGGGAATTTTTCTTTTAAAAAAAGGCTTTTAATCTAAAGCTTTTTACTGTAACCACACTTTAGATACTCTTTGTGGTTCTCTCTTTTTTTTTAATTTGTGAACATTTAATTATTTTCCAGCAGAGAGAGATACTTTTTTGCAGTATTAGCCTAGTAGAAGGTTTAAATCTGTGTATACATGTACATAAACATCCATATGCTTACTTTGATTTACATAACCTTATTATCTTACACTTGCATTTCTTAGTTGCATTTCATAGGTGCCTTAGATGTAATTCTTTGTATTTTTGAACTTGTACTTTACCTAGCTGATTGGTCAAAAAGTATGCAAACATAATCTTTATTTAATATAGTGCTACATGTTAGAAGTGTCTTGATCTTGAGATCTCTTTTGCATAGAAATGGGGGTTGATTTTTCAATTCCTATGTAAGAATGAAGTTGCTTTAACCAGCTTCACCTTTTTGTCAGAGTGGCCTGTGGTGCAAATGCATCTTTGCTCCTAATTTGTAGGAGGTTTGAAGTCAGCTGCAGCGGCTGGTTTAACTCCCAAGAGTTTAACTATCCTGAAAGGAAACATATTGTGGTATCATACTTCAAAGACTGGTTTAGTTTTCTTCCACTCTATTGAAAAAAACAACAAAGTAGAGTTGTGTTTGTTATTTTCCTGTAGCATCTTGAGTGAAGTTTTTTACCTTCTATTCAGTACATGGATTTTTCTTTAAATTAAAATATCTTTTTTGCAAAAATATTAAATCAGTTTATCACTTTCTTAATTCTAAATGTCGTTCTCTCCTATTGTCACAGACAGAGCCAACCTCTAGTACTTTCTATGAGTAAAAATGTCTTAGATTTGTTATAGATATTCCTACTTAAAAGTGGGTATGGAAGCGTTTCCAGCCCAGTTTATAAACTATGTGTTTTAGCAGACTGACTGGTGCACCAAATATTCCCTGGCACTCTGAGATGCTGTCTCAGTAAAATAGCAAACCTGGTTACATCATAAGGTCTGATTTTAATCATGCTGCATGTAAAGCAGTTGGGTTTAGCATGTCTTCTTATCTAATGGTTTTGAAAGCTGTTTCTTCTCCTCATTTTTCCTGACCTTCCCATTTCAGAGATGAAGAGGTATCTTCAACAAAAATGTGGTGCTGTATATGTTTGCCTGTCTTCATCAGGACTGATACAACAGTTTCTGTCTTTTATTCCCATTCATATTGAGATGAACCCAAGTACAGTAGGGTGTTATTTTTAATTCAGTATGTATGATGATGTATACAATGTCTCTTACATCTGTAAAATACAATCTGTGGAATACCTTGCTTTCATAATGTAGTTATTTGCAGAAACAGAAGAGCTAATAAATTGCACAGCATTCTGTTTGTTTATTTAATTAACTGTCCCTAATAATCTGAACTTGTGCTTCCTATTTGTGGGTTTTTTTGTTATTTTTTTGTTTGTAAATTTAAATTTCTACCCTAGACACCTTTGGAGTGTGTGTGTGTTTTCCTACATTTAGTGCTTTGTATTTTACTTTGGGGGTTTTTATCCCTTCTTATTTTAATAGTAGCAAAAATATGGATTTTTATTTTTCTTTCTTAAATTAGTAATTAATTTAAAAATTTGTCTCTTAATAATTCTAGTAAGCAGATGAGTTTCAAAGATGACAGAAAAAAATTCCTCTCTTAGAGAATTACAATGGATTCAAGGCTCTGCTTGTGTGAGGGGGAGTCTGATTATAGAACCATAGAATGCCCTGGGCTGTGAGGCACCTCAGAGATCATCTCGTTCCAACTCCCCTGCCATGGGCAGGGACACCTCCTGCTAGGCCGGGCTGCTCAGAGCTCCTTCCAGCCTGGCCCTGAACACTGCCAGAGATGGGGTATCCACAGCATCTCTGGGCAAGCTCTTCCATTGCCTTACCACCCTCACAGTAAAGAAGTCCTTCCTAATATCCATTCTTAACTTTCTCTCAGTTTGAATCTGTTTTCCCAGTCCTGTCACTACATAATGAGACAGTAACCAGCAGTTTTATAATTATTTTGATTTTTTTTATAAAGGTGGCTAACGTTTGTTCATTCAAGCTATTTTTAATAACTTTTGTGTAGGTACTCTTTGAGAAATCAGATGAAAATATGTATTCATGTTATATATAAAGTATATATTTTTTATTTATTAAAAAAGGGATTTGTACTAAGGATTATTTTAGAGTTGTTTTCAGTTTTGGAGATACTAAACTAACTGCTGATGGTTTGATATATTTAGTAATCAAAAGCTTTTACTGTTCTCAAATAACTTGCAGTTTTTTTGTATAGTTAGAGTACGTTATGCAGAAAAATTAACTGTATATTGCAAGAGAAATTGCAAAAGACTGACTGTGTGGCACACTATTTCCACAGCCCAAATGAGACACATCAACCTGTCGTTTGCAGCTTGTGGCTTTCTGGGCATTTACCACTTGGGGGCAGCAGCTGCTTTCCACAGGCATGGTAAGAAGTTACTGAGAGATGTGAAAGCTTTTGCGGGAGCTTCTGCGGGATCTCTGGCTGCCGCTGTCTTGTTAGCAGTGCCAGAAAATATAGAGGTAAATTAATAAACTCGTAGGTATAGGCCATGATAATTTTCAAAGGACGTTTTTGTATATAATCATCTTCCATTAAGTTTATTAAAATGTTTTTTGTCTTGCTTTTTTTCTTCTTGTTAGTTGCTAGGAACAGGACTCTTGTGTCATGTTTCCATTAACCATATCTGTGACTCATGAGCAAAAATGTTAATGATAAAAGTATTTCATATGAACCTTATATTTTAAGCTGTGTAAATACAAATCTCATGTGTGTGAATCTTAATTTGTAGGCAACAAATATACTTTAATATACCAAAATGTATACTTAATGATGGTACATTAAAGAGTGAATGATTGTTCTGTTAGTTAGAGATAGGCTTTGCTGAGCAAGTGCATAGCACCACTCCTCTAACCTTTTCTGAAAGGAGGTGAAAATGGTAGATGGAGTGTGTCTTCATAAACAGCTCCCACCTGCTCAGATCTTTTTCTTGGTGCCTATCCTCCACTGAATAGCATTAAAGGCTTTTGCATCTCCTTTAGACTCAGTGCAGCCCATGCCTTAAGAGCAGCCAATAGGATTAACCCTCACAGCATGCTGTTCTGACATGCATCTGGGTTGTTTTGTTACCAGAGATGGCACTCCTTTCTCACAGTGCATGTGGTGTCATGCAGAGACACCAAGGTTCTGCTCAGTGATTACAATGTTACAGTGCCATGGAGAGCATTAGGGGTTTTTTTGGTATCTGTTTCCTTGGAGAGCATTAGGGGATTTTTTGGTGTCTGTTTGCTTGGTTTTCCCCACAGGTTAAGGCTGCTTTGCCATCCCGAACTGTCTGTAGTGACTTTGCCTTAAAAAATGTAGAGGACCGGAATTGCCAAAATGTTTGTATTTCTTTAATATTTTTTAATTATTGTGGGAAAAACAGACTGTTAGATTTTTCGTCTAAGTTACACTTATATTTTGTTCCAAGTGAGCATTTGATAATTCCTCTAGATCTTGCTTATTTCATTTCATGTGATTCAAATAATACTACCAGCAAAACCCCACTTTGCCACTGATCTTTCTGTTTGTTTGTTGGTTGTTCCTGCTGGGATATGAACTGACCTGGCAGCATTAACTATACTTCTTTCAGCAGTTGGTTTTTCCCTGGCTTCTTTCCCCCATCCCACTCCCCTGCAAGCATTCTTTATATGACTTGATATTAGGCAAGTTCCTCTCTGTTGTCGAGAAAACCTCATTGTATTCTGTGCAGGCATTTCTCCCCTTCTGTCACCTCTGACTGGTAGTTCAGTTTCAAGTTTGCCTGGTATAATGTGTACCTCTGACTTTAATTTCCTCTGTGGTGAGCATGGCAGCCCTTTGTTAGCCCAAGGAAATTTTTCTGCTTATTGCAGACCCTGGGTATGAGCCCTTGTTCTCAGCCTGGTCCAACTTAAAAAGATCTTTCTAAGTAAAAAATATTAGAACAGTTTTTGGTTTTTGTTTGTGGAAACTAAGTCTATATTACATCGAGTCTGTTGCATTTTTCCTTGAAAATTTGTCATATTATTCCAAGCTAAAGAAACTTCATGAACTTCCCAGTCCTTTCATTTTTTGTGTACTTTTTAGTAATTCTGTTAGAGTGTTTAAATGGGAAATTGGGAGTTCTTTTTTCAGTGGGAATAATTTTAATTTTCATGGAAGTTAAGTAAAGGCAGTTTTCTGTGCTGAATAGAATTAACTTTTCATATCAGGATAATGATATTATTATCTTTACTATGTTTCTAGCTTGAAATATTTTATATCCACAAGTGTAGCTCCTAATCAGTTAATTATTTGTTTCTTCCCTCCCTCACCTTACCCCCCAGAGATGGCAATGTTAGGTAAGCCATAATTAGGACTTTCTGTATCTCCTAGTCTCAAAGCTGTAATGCAACCTGTCCTTACCTTGGAGAGAATGTAACATGGAAGATATATTGTTCTGACTGTTGCTGTTCTAAGACAGTTTCCAAATGTTTTTCTGTCATATACTGGATTTTTGTCACTGTTTTTAAAGGTGTGGGACATGAGAAATCTAAGTAGGCTTGTTTAGTTATAGGTAAATAACTATTTATTGTAAAATTACCTTGGTCATATTTGATATCAAGTTTGCTTAGTTCAATACAAGCAGTTACAATTTCTAAACATGGCCACAGTCATTATTTAACATGTAGATATATTGTTTAAAGCTTTTAGCACTCAGATTCTAAAACAATTCATAGCTGTAAGAAGTTGTCCCTTTTGAGAGCAGAAATTGAGAGTCTAGGTATGGTACATTCTTAGAACTTGTAATGTGGAAAGTAGTTTTCTGTCATTTCGCTACTTTGGCACTCTTAGCTCCCCATAACTTTATTTAAGCATCTTAGATACAGGGATAGTAGTTCTGAGGTGCTTCTGTGTAGGGTTTTGGGGATTTCTTTTGCATTTATAGAGAGAAGTGTCTGAATGTGCCTTAAGTATTTTAATTGTCTTGGAGCTGGCAATGGCAAGTATCTCATGGGGTAAAGGTGCCAATCTAGCCAATGTGAAACTTAGTAGCACAAAGAATTGTTTCTTTAAGAGATATGAACCTCTTAGTGAACTTTTTGATGCATTTATTCAAAGGCCATATAAAGTGGATGCAAGAACTACATTTCTTGTGTTTTGCTTAGCTGAGTGCTTTGTCATACAAGTGATGTGAGGAAGTTTAACTCCTTCAGTTAGCTGGCTCTGGTCACATGTTAATCCTCACCCTACCTCCTTCCTTGTTTTTCTTTCAATGGATTCTGTATTCTCCTCCTCAGTGGGATACATTCATGTCTATTTTTTTTCCCTTTCCTTTACTTAGTCACTCAGTCATTGATATTGTTACTAGCAGCATATTTGTTCTTTATGCACAGACCTAATAATCCAGGAAACCCAAACTATCCTTTATTCGTGTGGTTATGCGGGTGAATATGGGTGAATTTATAAAGTAGCAATTTCAGAAGGTGGCATAAGATTGAATTTAGTTTTTTTCCAAGTCCCTAAAATCATTAGAAAAGCCTGCATGAAAGGATAAGAAAAGGATTACAAATATTGAGTAGTGAGTATTATGCACTTAGGATCATAATTCATTGTTTCAGAATGTTATGGCTAAAAATAAATTATACCAATTCTTTTACTGTCCCTTGGGAGTTCTTGTGACTTACACTTCAAGCTATTTTTTTGCAGTCATTAATGCTGGGCATTTCAGCTTTTGTAAAAGGTTCTCTGTGCAGGAATCTGTTACCTGTTTTTCTGATGTGTATTTTCTTCCTATGTCACCCATCATAGTTTTCTATTCATTAAATACTTCCATAGTATTTTATTAATTGAATATGTGTATTTGCTAGTAGCTTGTTTTTTGCTTTAGTGAGAAGAAATTGTTCTAATTTTTATTTTTCTTACTGCTTATCTTAAGGTACTTGTGTCTGGTTTAAGTTCTGAAGCAGACCTTAAAATAAAAGGTGCTTTAGACTTTGAACTTAATGATTTTTCTCATAATGGCATGATCTGGGGAACTGATTATTTAGCAGTGGTAGTATATAGAAAAATAGCTTTTAACTTTGCTTGATTGTTGGAGTGGTATCCTCAGAGGTTTGGTTTTTGGTTTTTTTTTTTATTAGGGATTTTTTTTTCTTACACATTAATCATTTGCAAAAGATCAACATTTTGTTACGCATGTCTTGTTACAAACCAAACACACATGGGAAAATCCTTCAGTTTGATCTAATAACTCTTTTATTAAAGCTTTAGCCTCTAGTATATTTTAGGTACTGCAGTTGAACATGGTTCCCATCACTGAAGCATCCCTAATGGTTAATGCTTTTCATTTCCAGAAATGTAAGCACTTTGCCTATGGATTTGCAGAGGAAGTCAGAAGATTGAACTTTGGTGCAGTAACGCCTGGTTATGATTTTATGAAAACACTTAGGTACCTATCTTAATGCTTCTGTGAGATCATTTTTGTGTTAGAAAGCTCTCTAAATGCAAATTGAGAAGGTGCATATTTCTGATGTGCTGTGGGGTGCCCACCCCTAATGCATTTGCAAGGCTTTTAAATAATAGTGGTGAGTAATGCTGAGCATTTTCTTTCCTCTAGGGAGGGCATTGAGTCTATTCTTCCTTCTGATGTTCATGAGATAGCTGAGAACCGGCTCTATGTGTCAGTCACCAACTCCAAAAGTGGGGAAAATCACTTGGTTTCAAATTTTGCCTCCAGGGAGGACCTTATTAAGGTAATCGTGTTGAATGTGGCAGTTGTAAATAAAAACTCAGGGGTTTCTTCAAGGCTTAAGGGTGTTTAATTAATTGTACAGTAGAGTCACTGGTTTATTCAGGTAACCATGTCTACTCCCTGTGATGCTACAACCATAATATAAACAATTTTTAAAATGCAATTTAATCCTATAGCTTCACAAATTTTGCTAAAATTTATTTGATGTTTGTTTGTGTTTCCTTCATTGGTTATTGAAGTTCTGTCTTGTAGGCAAAGTGTTTCTAAAAATAACAGGTAGCTAATTGTTGCAGTATATGAGAACACAGTAGAAAATCTCAGCATGTTGTAAAAATGTTTACATCTCTTACTTCACTGATATCATTATTTCATCACAAATAAAGGAAGTTTAAAAAAAGGAGCAATTCCTACAGGTGCTTGTGGATACTTATAATGTAATGCTAAGTACTGTATAGAAGCTGCAAAGTATATCTTTCACTGTCCTTCTCTTCATCTGAATGCCACATTTTAAATTTGGATCAGGATTGTATGCATAAGCTGATAAGAGATGGTAGGAGCAATTCAGATGCATGTGAAGCAGATGTTCTTTCTAGTAATTGATTATATCTTAGTGGAAGACATAATAAGATGTATCAGAATAAAGGAGGAAATAGTATAAGGAGTTCCTTCTTTCTCTATCCTTGTGGGTGCTTAGAGCAAATTCTTTATAATTACTACTTGAAAAAAATGACACTTATTAACAAAACCTCAAAGTGTGCATTGGGATTTAAAGTATATTTTTTAAAATTGTGACCCTATAATATTCTACATGGACAGTCCTCAAAATTTACAGGGCTTTGTCATGCAAATAGAATTATGTGAAGAGTTTATCTCAAGTTATGCGCTGTTCTTTCTGGCTATACTATGCAATGGTAGCAAGCGTGGAGATTTTTGTTCTTTATATGCTTTTGCAGTGAAAGCTTCTAACCTGGAGACAATGAGAAGCATCAGGATGACCTTGGAAATATGTACATTTTACTAGTATTTCAATAGTTTTTTCATTGATTTAGCCATTGCTGTTCTATTCTTTTGTTCTCGATGATAGCAGTAGGGTGGGTTGGAATAATAGTAATAAAATTACACATAACTGCTCACTGGAATATATTCATATTGTCTGATCTTTCAGTCCAGCTCCTAACACCTGTTTTTGTGCATGCCTTCAGCTCTGCTTGGATCATGAGTGTAGCTCTCTGAGTGCTGGTGGCTGTTACAGGAGCAGGGAGGGTAGAGCTTTTTAGGTTATTTTATTGTATCATGCCTAGGCATGACCTACAGCCAAGGCATGGATAAAGGTATTGCTGGGCAGATTGTTTTATAAGCAGCAAAACATCTGTACCCCCTGCCAGAAATCTTCCAACTTCAGTGCTTAACAACTGAGCTTTACAGTTCCAAAGTTTTTCGTAATTGCTAAACTGAATGAGTGTTGCCTCAATGTTAAGCTTTTGTCTTTTTTTGCTATTTCCTGTGGACTCGGAAAGACAGGTAATAATCTCCCATTTTTGAACTAGTCTTCCATATGTGAAGACAATCATCTTGTATCAGCATTTGTAGACTTGCAGTTCTTAAACTGGAGGTGAGGGGGAAGAGAGGCACAATTTGTGTGTTTGTGGGGGAGCAAGGCACAGAACACTGGTATATTTAGTTTGGGAAAGTAAGGTAGTACCTAGAAGTCCGCACTGGTCTGTTAGTGGTAGGAAATACTGAAAGTGTTTGTTCATCAAACTTGTCCTGCCTCTCCTCACTAAGGAGATCTCAGTGACTTTATGAGAAGAACAACTGCTTTCTTCAGTCCTCTTGAAAAGAACTCAAACTTTGCGGGAGTCACCTGGTTTTGACTCCATTCACTAAATATTTTTTCTGCATTTCTCTTAGTTTAGAAGGGCCAAAGTCAATGAGATGGAGTAGAGGAAAAGAGGAGAAAAGGTCCAGGGCTGGGGAAGAGGCTGATGTTGAGAACTTGGAAATCTTGTTTTAGACTTTGTGAGCGAAAGGCCTGTTTGGTAGAGAAATAGCTGCAGTTTCACTTTAGAAAGCTGAGAGCCTTTTTATCTGAGCTCAGAAAAAGCTCTACATCACTAGGAAGAGGAATAAGCAGGAAAACTGTTCTCAGAGTAGAAGTTGAAGACTTCATATACATACACAGTCTTTATTAAAACTTGTTAGGGGAACAGAAGGGCTTAATACTAAAATAGCTTAAATTTTGTAAAAGTAAATCTTAAGTCCAGCCAAAAAAGGCATTTTCTTTCATAATCTCTATGGATTGTGATTTTTTTTCTGCACCTGTTCATCTTTCACACAGTGTATGCACTTTGTGACCTGCTTGTGTTCCCCAGACTGGTCATCAGTGCCACCACACAAGTGTATGCATATCCACCCTATTTAGCTGGGTGAATGATAAATTCAGAATAAAAAATTCTGACATACTGCACTTTGTCCATGTATTTACCTTTTCTTCTGGAAATGCTGTATGCTGGTTGCTTATATGTGTATGGGTGGATACACAGGTATAGAGATACCCACACTGTCTCAGAGGTATTGCTATGAGTGGATAGAAAGGTGTATTTGTTTGTACAGCTGTACATGAGATAAGAGGCGTCCTGGTCTAAAAAAAAAATTAAAATAAAAATCAAGAATGTCTATAAACAGCAGTGAAGCCTTACAGTAGGGGAAACAGTAGTTTGTTAATACTTGAATGTTTATATACAAACATTGGTCAAGGTATACATATGTTAATTTCCAGGATATTCATGCTATTATTGAAACTTTGAAAATCTGATTAGAAAAGTAATCACTATTTTAGTATGCCAACAGAATGACTTGGTCAGCTTCTTCTTTGACAATAAACTTTTTTTCATCATATACATATTTAATTGCTTGAAAACCACAGATTACTTCACATTATGCGAAACTAAGCTGAATATACTCTTAAATCACATTAATAATTGAGTTAATATTTGATATTTTGTTTTGACAATTATCGCTGTGAAGTCTTAAAAAACCAAACCCTATTGAATAATTTTAATCATATTTTGACATACCACAACAAGAAGACATTTTGAGATTACAGTGGATTTATGTGAAACTAATATATTGACTGGTAAATATGCATGGAAATATGTATTAGTTCTAAATGCCTTTTTTTTCTCTATTCTTTCTGCTTTCTTTGCTCTAGGTCCTACTAGCAAGTAGTTTTATACCAGTGTATGCAGGAATTAAGCCAGTGGAATTTAAAGGACAGGTAATTTTTCATGAGCTATGAACTTTCTTTTAAAATGTTTTTCATTTATGGTGTAATTATTTCATCTTAAGGAAAAGCAACTTCAGTACTGTATTTTGTGTTTCTTATAAGAAAACCTTTTTACAGTTGTCTTTACTCAATCTAACTCCTACAACTTTTTTGTTTTTCTTGCTTAAATATATGAACACTTTAAGAATAATTTTAAAAGCATGAAATTGGCTATTTCTTCCTTATGAGAAATAGATGATACTTCATTCATACAAATGATGCCTCCAGAGCCTTTATAACCTTCTTAAACTCCACTGTCAAAAATCCCCAGAAAGCCATATGTATTTGCTGCTAGCTAGGCAGTCATTATATCAGAAAGCTTGTCAGCTTTATCATTACATATAGACCAGTACACATCAGCTGATCAGGGTGATGCATATGCTCAACAGACCTCATGGATGGTGTCGGTGAATCCATTTAGCCGGCAGACCCGTGTTGAAATTTGAGCTATGCCTGTAACGCAGAAAAAAATAGGAAGGGCATTAACAAGAGATGTCACAGCTGTCCTGTTTATATTGGAATGGAATTTGGTCCCTAGATCTCATTCTTCACTATGCTCAACTCCTGCAGCAGGATTAAGTCTGCTCCATCTCATGTCATAGTTGTTCAGCTCCTTCCCACATTTACCTTCCACTTTCCAGCTACTGCTGTTGTGTAGTGTATGTAAGAAGAAATGAGGCTCTGGAAGAAAAATCACAGAAGAGGAGAGGAGTCCTTTGTGGTTTAGCTTCTGCAGTCAGAATACCTGCATGTACAGATTGAACAGCTCCTGTTGTCAATCAGAATAATGTTCTAGAAGAGTATATGTTATCTAATTGATATCTGATACATTATGTGTAGTATTAACAGTCTTGCATTGAGAAAAATTTAATATGGGGAATTTTATTTTTTAGTTAACTAAAAAGTCTTTAAAGTACCTTGATAAATACCTTACACCAAATTTGTACATTATGTTAAATGCTCATTGATTCAAATCTCTGTGTGTACATTGTCAGTTCCCTGATATTTGACACATACTGAAGCTTTTTCATTGTATTCTTAGTGGGAAACTTGTAAGTTTTCTTGAGAGTGAAGGAGGGAGGGTCAATAAGGGTAAAGTATTACATTGTGATCATACTGTTCTGGTGTTACTTTGAAAATATTTCTGTTTTCCAATAGAAGTGGGTTGATGGTGGCCTTACCAATGGCCTTCCTATCTTGCCTGTTGGAAGAACGGTGACAATTTCCCCTTTCAGCGGTCGATTAGATATCTGTCCACAAGATAAAGGGCGTGTGGACCTGTATGTTAAATTAGCAAAACAAGATATGATGGTAAGTTGCTTATTAACTTAAAAACACTAAAAATTATTTCTGCAGTTGTGTTCATATTTAAGTGTTTATTTTGTGCTCATATATCAGCTTCTGTAAAGTTTTGTCATTTTCTGTTTTGCAAATGGAGGTTAAACCTTTTCTTAAACACCAGGAAAGGAGAATGTAGAAGAAAGTTTGAAAAGCATTGATCTGGTACAAAATTGAGCAAATTATATCAGGCTGTTCAGTGTAAATAAGACTAGGTTTGCTTTACATATCAGGTAAAGATATGTAAAGATGTTTATAGAAAGATACACAAGATGTTTATAGAAAAAAATAAAGTGGAATACCTCAGGAGAGGACAGCTGCAGAACATTTCCTCATACTTACTGAAATCAGTTGCTCTAACTGAATTTAAAATACAAGTTTAAGTTGTACATTTAAAATTGTATATGCAGTGACTTGTCACTGCATTGCACAAGAGAATTTGTGAACATTTGTGACTACAATGCATTTCCAGAAGCTTTGTTGTAAGTTGCAGAAACATTTCTGTATATTAAAATATGAAACTGATTTTTATTGCCTCATTTTCATTATTTTCATTTCTGTGTTTGCAGCCTTTGTCTCACAAACTTTATCTACAGTTTTGCTTTTTTCAACATGCTGAAAGAAAATATTGAATAGTGATAGACCTAGTGGTCAACTATATTCCATTAGAAAGAAAGTTTAAAACTTTCTTTCTAGGCAGTTTTTAATATTTTCTTAATTTTACTAAAATTAGTATTATGTAATGCCCTTCTCAATTGGACCAGTTTTTGAATCTTTATAAAATTTCACAGAGAGATATTAAGCATGGTAGTACTTGGTAAAGATCATAAAATATGAAATTATTGATTTCATGTTTCTTGGAATTATATGCAGTTATTGTATATTTCTTGGTTGTCTTTTGTATCTAGAGGATGAAGGATGAGCTGGTGATTAATTGCACAGTTACATTGCTTCTCGGGTCATGTTCAGACTTGTGCAGACTTGTGCAGAATCCCAGGCAACATTTAAAACTATTCAAATTGAAGCACTTCTACTTTTAGGGCTGTAAAAACGATGACTAAGAACAATTTCATTTCAGCAATATTGTAATCTGCATAAATTGAAGAGTTGTACATCTTCATAAATGTATATGTGAATATGAATAGTTTTCTGTCTCTCCATCTCCTAGTGTCAGAATTTGAATAATTGCTTACTTCGAATAATGAAAATGATTCTGATATTGTTTTGAAAAATTGTATATAATAATGTAGCTAAGTATTAATTATATAAAGAAATTGTTCAGAACAGTATTAAATATAATTATGTTTTAAGTTTGTTGTAAACAATTTAATAAAATCTCTATTCAAGAGTAAAGCTCCAAAATCCTTTTACATTATCAGAGCGACCACTTAAGAATGCTGAGTAGTTCTTAATTTGTTGGTAGTAGAAGCTACGTTTGTACTCATATGTTAAACATTGCCTGGGAATGTTCCCAAGAATGTGCTTGTTTGCACTAGTAAGTTGTCAAAATATTTCCTTGCACAAGTTTAACATGTGCCCGCTACCGCTCTGTGAGACAGTTTCGGGAGTGTTTCCAAAGCTAAAATGTTTCAGAAACTTTGGACAGTTTTACAGGCAGCCAGTCTGTCTTGGATGCTGTGAGTTTGACTCTGTGTGTGTGCACTGGTGCCAGTCTGTCCTGGCACTCAGCAGTGACCCTGGATGTGGTTAATTCCTGGTGGAGATACAGCCATGCCAGTCTTTCCATTTTACATATGCTCCATGAAACAGATGACAGAACAGTCACATCAGCATAAGTTGCATTAATAAACTAATTTACAGCTTCTTGCTCTGTTGCAGCTGTCTCTGGCCAACCTAGTAAGGCTTAATCAAGCTTTGTTCCCACCAGACCAGGAGAAGATGGAATTGTTGTACCAAAATGGCTTTGATGATGCTGTGCGCTTTTTATTGAAAGAAAATTGGTTTGAATAGACAGCTCACAGAAAATTAGCAAAACATGAGGGATGTCAAAACACACCTACAAGCATCCTAGAGAATCTCAGGGATTGCTGCCCCAGTTCCTGTTCATGAAAATAAACATCCCTATGGATTTGGATCTGCTTCTGCTGAGAAAGTATCAGTTGCACTCCACGGAGCTGTGTAAACATGTCAGAACAGGAGCTGGACATGCCTGGTGGATGTCTTGTTTTGAGGAGGTTCCACTTAGATTCATTTTGCTTCAGCTGGGGACTTTAGTGTGGGATTTGTAAAAAGCTTGTAAAAAGTATCATAATTACAGAAATTTGGAAAGGTCTTTTTCAGTGTTATTTGAGAGGAGAATTGATGTTATGTAATGAAAAATTACCATCTGTATTATTCAAGTAACAGAATTCTGTGTATTAGTTCTGCATATTAATTGGATGCTGACATTGTTATTGAACTAAACTGTCACTTGCACTGTTCCAGAGGTCTTGAAATTTAAGTACTAGACCACAAAAACATAAAACATTTGCACTCTTATGTATTTTTTTCACTTTAAAAGTTCTTTCTTCAGTGAATGTCTTCTTTTAAAATTTTAAATACTACCTGAATTTTTTTAGCAGAAATGTGATATAAAAATAACTTATAAAAAAGGGTGTATAAATTGTTATATTTATTATGTTTTCTTCCTCTGCCAAAACTGAATAAATATATTTTCTTGAAACTTCTGTGAAGAGTTTATTTACAAGTGTCTTAGAATGCTGTAATGATCTGATTATCTGCTGTGAGTCTACTGGAGGGTAGTTGATGAGAGTCAGTGGGTAATGAACTCAGATTCACATACCTTATTATTTTAACATTCATGTTGTATTGACTACCTTCAGTTCAGGATTCCCAGTCTCAATGCCCAAATGCTAAAATCTGCAGCTGTTCATGTAAAAGCAAAGCGTGTTTGGTTTGTAAGTGTGGAGCTTAAGTTGATTTATAAAGTTTAAAAAAAGTTAAAATTGGAGGTTTGCATGTATGAAATTTAGAAGTTCTAAAAACTGAAAAACCTGTGGCTAAGAAAAAAAAATCTTTTATAGCTGTTGGAAAGCCTATTCAGCAAGTAACCCCCAGATTTATATTAATATGCAGTTAGGAATCATAGTGCAGGGATTTAATTATTTTATTACTGTTTTTTATTACTGTTTTTACTGATGATAAAAAAATAAAAAAGACTGATGTGAAGCAGTCATTTCAGAACAGCATGAGTGAGGTTCTGTATACAGTGGTAGTGATACACAGAATAGCTTGCATGACTTCCAAACCTTGGGATAACATTTTTTGCATGTAAAACTGAAAGAAGCTACCTTTGTAACCTGTGCCTTGCCCACTTGCATTCTCACTTGTACAGAGGATAGCTTCCAGCATTAATTGCAGTAGTAGATAATGCTATAAAAAATTCTCTTCTTTCATGCTGATCTGCTGTGGTCTCTGATTCAATGGTAATAACTGTCCTGGAATTCTGGTGAAATCTTGAAACAGCCTATTTTCACGCAGAGAAACTGAGATATCTAACAGGATGAGAGCCTCTTAGATTTTGTTCTCTGTTTACAATAGTTGTGTTCTTCAGGGAGTGAGTATGATCCTCATTGAATGGGGGAAGTTCAGGGAGTTTTTTACCACTTTACAAGTTCTTCAGTTGATACAGATCTTTCCTAGCTAACTATCCTGAGTAATATCTGGATTTTCTGTTAGATATCATAAATCAGATGTGCTGAAAAAGGATCCTTGCCACCTTATTTTTCTCACAAATGCCTAAGATTAGAGAGTCCTCTTTACCAGGTCCTAAATAAGTGAAGTTTAAAATCAGTTAGTGACCTCTTTGTCAAAATAAACCCCAATGAAATAACTGGCTTTTTAATTTCAAGAATACTTCCTAGATAGATTTTGTTGCTTCTCTTCTTTGAGATGTGTTTTAGGTGTAGTCCTTGTGTGGCTGAAGGCGAAACCTATAGTCAACAGAATTTCGTCTTCTGATGGACTTGCTATGCAAATAGGCTGCATAACTGTTTAAAAACATGTTACTAATACCTTAAAAAGCTGAAGGAGATGAAATGTGCAAAAATCCATACTGACTTCTTACCATGATGATGTTGATAAGCGTTGCAATGAAGATGATTGTATGCAGTACTTATAATTTAAATAGAAGGTTCCATTTTTGCTGAAATCTTAGTAGTTCTGCTGGCTGTGTTGTCTGAGAAACCATTGTTTTGGGTTGTTTGGTTTTTTGATTCAGATTTTCTGAATTCTTTTGAAAATCATTAGTGCAAGCACAGTCAAATCTAGAAGATGAGACAGTCTAAAGTAATATTTTCTCATGAGAATGAAAATACTTTTTATTACAACGCACATTTTCATATCTGTGCTGATATTTCTTGGATATGCTAAGGTACATTTTTGTTTGTATATATTCTGAAGTGTGTTTAAAGAGGTAGGACATACAAATCCTAAGAAACTGTTTTATTCTTGGATTTCATAATTTTCCATATTTCAGAAATGCAATGCTTCTATATTTCCTAGGACCTCTGTTTTCCTGAAAGACTTTGGACTCTGAACCCTGCTCTGACCTTGAAAACTTTGGTCACCTTTGTTGATGTGTAGAGATTGGAAATGAAGATCACTGTAAATATACGAGCTACTTTGTTACTTAATACAAATACTAATTGGCTGAGAATACTAAGCCAAGCAGTAATGCTCATCATCCAGATGTAGGTACATCTGATGCCTGGACAGGTATTTTATTTCTTCAAGAGCAGTTTTTCATATGCATAGATAGGAGGAACTTGTTGTTCCTCCTATCTCACTCTTCTGATGAAAATTAATTTTAATCCTTTTTTCCATTTTCTTTTATTTCTCTAGGGAAACTGCATGCTATTATTATATATATTTTTCTGGAGTCCAATGAAGTGTTTTCTATCCAGTTTTTCACAGAATACATCTTGAAATCTGTAATTACTGTTAAAGTCAGGCTGAGGGTGTGTTAAATAATCCTTAATACCAGATGAAGTCATTGGAAGTTACTGTTTCAATTACTATTTCCCTTTAGCTTGTCTGCAGTTTTCCTGTGAAAGAATATATTTAAGTGATTTGAAGGTAAACTTGAGTCCTACTAAAATTATCAGGAATTCTGTCTCCTTCAGTTCCTGGAGGGCTGAGACTCGCTCCATGGCTCAGATACTGGGTCATGAGCTTGAGGTTGCGTTTTAAGTCATCTGTAACTGAAGATATACTCATGGTGCAGAGGGGTCTGGGCAGGCTGCAGAATTGGACTGAAGAGCATCTCTCAGGTGTGTCAAAGAAACGGGCAAGTTCCTGCGTCTGCTTTGCACAGATGTACCCTACGGGGTACTGAGGGCCAACAAAAAGACCACAAGCCAGCAATACGCTTTCATGGCAAGGGATCCAACAGCATCCTGCCCTGCAGCAGGCAGAGCACTGCCAGCAGTACAAGCATGAGGGTCCTTCCTGTGGACTTGGAAGGTGCTGGACCAGATCTGGGATGCATTCTCCAGTTCTGGGTTCCCCAGGATAGGAATATTATGGACTTTCTGGATGAGTCATCTGCAAGCCCATGAAGATGATTAAGGACTAGAGAGCCTGGGAGAGCTGTGATTGTGCATCCTGGAGAAGGATGAGAGGAATCGTATCGATTAGTATAAATACCTGTGGATGGCAGGCTCTGTTCAGTGGTGCCCAGGGACAGGATCAGAGGCAACATGAAACACAACAGGGTCCATCACAATATCAGGAAAATCTCCTTCCTGGGAGTTACTCAAAAGCCATCTGGGCAGGGTGAAGGCAAACCTTTTCTGTCTTGAGTAGAGGTGTTAGAATATATGATCTTCAGAGGTCCCCTCTAACCACTGGTTCTGTGATTCTTTTACTTACTGCTGTCCATTTAAATTTCATATAAATACTAATGTTCTTAACACTATGCATTCTTATAATTTTTCCATGCATTTTTAAAAAAACCATAAATTTTTAAAAAAGGATATTTTATACATGTAATATTAAGAATTTGTGTTCTAAATTAATTCTGAATTTGGTCCTGATGTTTCATTCTGTGGTAGACTTCCATAAAAATCCATGATGTTGCTGACTGGAACATAATAAGTCATGTCTTTGCTGTTGGTGTCAGATGATAGAGCATATTACATATTAAATTTTTTCAGTTCCCCAGAATTTGCTGAATTTTTAACTTTTCAGAGTGGAAGTTTATGTCCAACTTATTTCGAAGCAACTTGCAGCTGTTTCTGAGAAGCATGTGAAAAACTGCAGAAATCACACTGGCCTTCATTTGAAGGGCCTTCATTTGATCAGAAGTGGAGGCAGTGTTATCAAGTGTAAAGAAAAGAGCCCAGTTGAGGTATCTGAGTTATCTGAATTAGAGGCTTTTTAAATGCACCTCCTAGATGTGTGCTGGATTACATATGAACTCTTGTCGTTTTTTGACAAAATGTCAGAGCTAAAAGGCTTTGCATTGACGTCTTTGTGCTTTGTGTACTTGGAGGTGACTTTGGTTCAGTGACTGCTGCCTTCAGTTCTTTTCTTCAAAGAACTGCATCTGTGGCTCAGACAGACTTCACACCTCACATCTAAAATGATGGAATGGCTATGTCTGCCCTTAAAGCTCTATGTTAAATATATAAACATTCAGTGTATTTAACCCCTTAATATTTAACCCAATTTATAATTTTACCTTTAAAATTAAATGTTAGGCATGTATTATATGCAATAAGGATTTCATTTTTAAAAGAATTTCAAAATAGGAAATCTGAAGTGCTTCCAAAGAGATAAGTTTTGCTGGAAAAGAAATGAACTATGTATTTACATACACAATTAAAATTCAGTTTACTGATTCTGGAAGCCTGAATATGTATGACTGCAAATGGAGTCAGTTCCCAGTTTAGACAGAGAAGGACGGAAAACCATTGTTTACTTCCCAATAGCCAAAAAATAGCAATAATAATTTTTAAAAAGATACTTAATGGTTCTTCTTCTCTATCTGAATGTTCACAGATGATCCCTCTGAAAGTCACATCTGACTTTGTCTAAGAGTGGTAGCCAGCACTTTTACCAAAAGGAAACAAATGCACAGATAAATTTCTTAAAATTATGTGGCATTTTTAATGTTACAGAAAGGAAGAATTTCAGAAAATAAAGCTAGTGATGAAGCTGAATCCAGTGAGCAGCATGTATCAGTTCTTAAAGCACAATTAAGGTATAAGGTTGTAACCTCTCATTTTATTCTATGAACTTTCCTTTCACATATTTACAATTGCAAGCAATTTTGAAATGCAGTATTCAGCTTGCAGTATTTGACTGTGAAAAAAAATTCATTTCCTTCAAATCACGCATACTTAACTATGTCAAGACTGCGTTTCCTCAAGTACGTGCAAATTATGATAATCTCTTTCTATGAATCTTATTCATATTATTTCCTTAGATTCCACAAGTATTCTAAGCACTTTAAGATAAGTTTAAAATACACATTTTTAATCCAAATAATTTCTGTGATGTTCCCAGATACGGCAGTAAGGCTACAGCAGTATACTATGTAGCCTACCTGTCAAGATTATTTTGGTAATTATTATTTCTTTAAAAAACATATAAGCTATGACTTTTAAAACAACGTTAGGCATTTTAATTTGGAATGAAAATGTGCATTACAAGATGGCATAGCTGGCAAAATAGCTAAGAGTGGAAGGAATTGCAGGGACTTGTTAATGCAGGGGATATGAAAGGAGTTAGAAATAATGCCAGACAGTGCCCTGGGAGCGTGTGAGGATTCCTCTCTGACAATCTGTCATTACAGTGGACAGATACTGTTTTACAGCACTACATTTTTAAAGCAAAGAAGTGGCCTTAAGCTGGATAAAAACAAAATTGTAACTGTGCTTTCTTTTTTGAAGTAGAAAAAACCCAGTACACATGGTCAGATATGTTGGCATTGAAAAGAGGTTTGAATACCTTTAGTTTCACAGTATTTTGATGCTGGTTACATACATTAATGCTCATTTCATTTGTAGCTGTGTGGAGTAAAAATTTCTTTAACTTGAAATGAATACATGAACGAAAAGTATTCCAGGTTAATGGAAAGATTTTTATGTATATTTCTTTTCTACCTTGATAGAAGTATCATCACACGTGCTCGTCATATCTTGGTTACAACTGCATGCACTTTCTTTTTCATATCATCTCCCTTCCAGTGTCACATAGAGTTCTTATTACTGACATATCTTCATATTCTTGACTAAACCCATTATTAACTAGTCGTGATGGCTGGTCGTAGATCCATTCACTTTGCATGGTTGTGCTGATATCTTTGTTTCTCAACTTATTCTTGCACTTTGTATGGCACTGGTGAATCTGTTGCAATAGGCACAATGTATATTGTTAGGCAGTAAAAATGATTCCATCAGATACCTCATCTGTTTAGAGAACCAATGGCTAACTTCACTAGGATATCAGTCCAGTGTTTATTCTGAATTAGTTTAAAAGTTGTCATGCATATTGCAGTCAAAATAAAATGTGAAAATTAATTTTAACTACACCTTTACGAATTTTTGTAGACTGTTAATAGCTATTATTTTAGTAGTAAAATTGTTAGTAATATGTAAGCTAAGTTAGCAATACCTATGTAGTTATTGTTTTATAGCTTATTCGTTTCCAACTTAATAAAAAAGTGGAATATAGCCAGGTGTGGGCCATTATGATACAGCAGAAGCATGATGGTACATTTTGGTTTAAAGTTATTTAGAATTAATATCTTACAGTGTTAGATTAAATAATTTCAGTTAATTGGCATCTTATATGATGAATTCCAAGCCTTTACAGATAACAGAGTAAGGGTGATTCATATTGTACACAAGAAATGGGCTGAAAGTATGTCTGACTGTGTACCAGTGGTTTCATGTAATGCTTCTCCACTTTCCCATATTACCCTTCAAGATGTTTTTGTGCTTTTACTTTTGGAAAAAATAGGGGATGGGAGTGATGGGAAAGATATTTTTATTCATTCTTGATTCTTAGGTAGTACAGACAGGGTTTTTTGGAGATAAATGTCTTCTACTTTTGGGGAGGATCCCCAAGCGAACACTTGTAATGATGCAGCTGTCAGGCACAGGTGGTGTTTGGATAGTGCCTTGCTATGTCCTGCTCTAGACTTGGAAGCCCTGAGAGAGTTTAGCAGAAGCAAGAAGCAAGGGAACAGCTGAGTGGGATTTAGACTCACAAGGGCAGGTCAGACTTGTTTTTGAGGTGTGTACAGAAGCTGCCTTTAACCAGCCATGACACACTGGATCTAAGCAGTGGACTGTAAGGGCAAAAGGACCTTTGAGTCACCCAGTCCCACTTTTATTAGTTTATATTCTGGTTTTGACACAATGTACATTTTCATGACAGAAAACATTTGTCATTTAGTAAAAGAAATGACCTTTAAAAGCTCCTAACTTTATAAATTCCAGTGTTGTTCTATGCTGTAGGTTTAGCCCAGCCAGCAGGCAAGCATCTGCCGAGTAGCTTGCTTGCTCTCTTCTCCATCCCCAGATTGGGACTGGGGAGAGAATACGAAGAACAAAACCAAAAAAACCTCACACATCAATATAAAGACAATCTAGCAGGTGCAGGAGAGAGGAAAAGAGAAAAAGAAGAAAGCAAAAACCTAATTAACAGAACAACAAAAAACCCCAAGTGATGCAGGGGAAATCACTCACTACCTCCATCCAGCAAAGCAATGCCCAGCCAGTCTCTGAGCAATAGGTGATTCAAAAGCAACTTACCTAGCCCAGCTTTTATTATTGAGCATCTCTTGCCCACTCCCAGCCTCCTATTTGGAGCAGCAGAGTGAGAAACAGAGAAAGCCTTGATGCCATTCAACCACTGCTCAGCCAAATCACTGTCGTGATATCAACATTGTTTTAACCACAAATCCACAACAGCACCATTGGGACTGCTATGAAGAAAGCAAGCTCCATCCCAGGTTACTGCTGCTGCTTGGTAATTGTGGTCACAGTGATTACTTTTAGGAGAGACTTAATTGGCACACCTTGTATGTTCAGATGCAATAATTTTTTTGCCAGGCTTGTGCTGTTGTTGTATTTCAGCAAAGTTTGACTTTTTACCACATCTCTCTCGTGAGTTCACTGTGCCTCTCAATACTCATGTCTGGTCACCTACTGCCTGAGTTCTGTGAACATTTCTTGTTTTGTTGTGGCTTTGAGGTAACAGTACTTAACAACCAGTTGTTAAGGAAAACAAAACCCAAACCTTGACCTAGAAGGGCAATCAGATATCCTAAATGTCTTTGTAATTCTTGTAAGTTACGTCACTGGTGCTGAGTCTTATGTGATAATGAAGTTTTTGGCTGTCTGGCAGTATCAGCAGAGAGAGAACAGTTGCCATAATACCAGATTCAGTAACACTGAAGTAGCAGTACCTTTAAGCAGCACAATTTGAGAAAGACAGAGCAGTGAAGAAAATCATACCTTTCAGTCAGGATTTGGCTGTCTGAAAGATCCATCTTTCTAGAGTTAGAAGAGCTACTGGTTTAAACCATGGTAATTCCTCCAGAGCTGAGTTGTTCCCCGAAGCCTGTGTAAGTTTGGCACCTATTCCCTCTTGATCCAATTTAGCAAGTTTTTTAACTTTTAAGGGTCTCTACTACAGTAACTTTGAGGAGAGGTATTGGTGAAGCAGAAGTAGTTTTTTGAGGTCTCATATCAATTATAATTTGAAATTATACTTCCAGGTAAAGACCTTGTAAACTTAAATAGAGCATGTTGCACTGTTGAGGGTTAGGCAGGAATGTAGTGTCATCCATGCTTCCAAGGACTTGTGATGCTCATTTGCCTCAAATTGTGGCACAGCTCAGCTGGCTTCCACACAGGTTTGTTTGTTTCCAAACGGTTTCATTTACATGAAGATTATTACCAAGTAGGATCAAAATAGAGTTATTCATTAGCTGTCTTTTTAGGATTTTGTTCCATAAAAAGTACCTAAATAAAATGACTATTAAGTTTTTTCCTGAAGTGGAGAACTGAACCACGACGAAAAAAGATTGAAGGATTTTTAAAATACAATGGGAAGCATACAAAGATTTAGACATTTTATTCACTCCAGATTTAGACATTTTTGTATATACAAACAAATGTTTTCTTGTTCTCTTGCAAAACTCTTCCCAAGTCAGGGTGCTGCACTGCTGGCCAGGTAAATATCCAGCAGTGGCCCAAACCAACTAGTGGGTGGGGTTGGGCAAAAAGCCCTGGCATGACTGATTGGTTGGACAGATACATGAGTAAGATAAAAGATGAGCAGACAGTGGTATGTGTCCAGAGGAGATCATAAAAATAGAAGCTGGTGTCCATAAGCATGAAGCAAGCAGGATGTGTTTCAAACTGCTAATCATTTTAGGCATTTGTTTCCTCTTTTGTTTCCAGGTAAAAGTAAAAAGATTAGCCAGCAATAGGGAAAATAGCTTCTCTGTTTTCAGCAAGCTCAGAAAAAAACCCCTTGCAATTTGTTTGTATGTCATGGCTTCCTTTTTTTTTTTTCATGCCATGCCCTCAAAACAGGGTGGGGGCTATACTTCTAACTCTTTAAATAGAAAATAGAGAGGGACTTTTTACTCTTTCACAGGTGAATATTCAGGCTAATTTGCATATTTTTTCTTTCCATCAGAGAACGCTACCCATCTATAGGTTTGTATTATTTGGTTTTGAAGTTATTACTTACACCAAAAGCTATGATAAATGTGGTGACAAAGATGGTATATCCAAGAAGAAGGAACCAACCCCGCCAGATCTTATCTGATGTTGTACAGTCGTTGCATTTCAAATCTGAAACAAAGAGAAGGAAAATTAAATATTTGAAATAGAAAAAAAAAAAGTTGGTTTTTGATAAGATTTAATTTGAAGAATTAGGGAAAATTGACCAAAGGGCAATTGTCTTTGTTTTCATCACATTTTCTTTTACTGTTTTTTCAGGAGTTAAGCTTCTCTCTTTTTACTCCAGACATGAGATTTCTGAACCTGTTGCAAATTACTTATGCAATGGAAAATAAATAAGATTCTCTGTTTAGTAGAAGTGGGATATCTGAAAATATCTGTTATGTAGAAAAGGCAATGTAAAAGACAGTTATTTTACCAAGTCTCATACAATTTTTCTTCCTTTTTTTTTCAGGCTAAAACTAACATATGCGTATGGTGTAATTGTCAATAAAATTTCCTTGATTACTTTTTTTTTAGGCACCCTGAAGAATTGTTGGACAATTTTTAAATACAGTGTGAAATCTAGAATGAGAAAACTGCTTTGTGGCATTTTAGCACTTGCAAACCTGATTTTCTGGAAAGTTCACATAAAGAAAATTTGGCTCATGTGAAATTCTGTATATCAGTCACTGAGGTCATATGCTCAGCAGAATTCTGGAAATTCAATTTATAGTTAGAAGACAGAGGAAAGTTATAAATTATTGAAAAATATTTTACCATGAAATGGAAAGAAAACTCTGCTTGCATGTATCCCTACTTTGGGTGCACACTCTAAAAACACACACTGCTGTGTGAGTTTGCTATACATCTTTTGACAAACTGGATGAGAATGCCCAAGCTGCATTTTTCAAGAGACCATTTGTTTATAAAGACTGAAGAAAATTATAAAAGGGGTTATCAGGGGCTTGGTTTGGATGTTTATAAGTTTGGCATAAAGACTCAGCAAATGTTTGCAGAGGAGATTAAGAAAAAATATTAAAACAAATACCTAAATACAGGCACCAAAATATCATGTATTTTGATATATAAATATTTAGAATTTCATAAAATACATGAACCAGTGAACTGAACTGGTTTAGATCCACAGAAATTCACTGTCCCTGTGAAATCTGTCCAGCTGTATAAATAGTTAGCACCAAATAAATGTTTGGTTAGCACCAAACAATGTACCTACCCTCTCCTACTTGTATGATGGTACATACACCTTTACACCTTTCTTTTGGCAGACACAAGCAGTAGCAGAGAAGGCAGTAAGGCTGAAGGAAAATTTATTTCCTCTTACACACATCAATTCTGTTTTCTGTCACTCCCTTTTTGTACTCCCAAATGCTCCTTACCATGCACAGTCAGTTTGGTGCCATTTCCACATTTGCCCTGTATTTTCTCTGTTAGCATCACATCACAGAAATAGGAGTTACTGGCATTCTGGTCAACGTTGCTCAGTTTTAAGATGGAGAACCCCCTGAGGGTGTTCTTTGTTATCTGCACCTGTGGCCCGCCTGTGCTGGGGCTCGACTGGAGACTCTGCTGGTTGTGGCAGTCAGGACCTTTCCTCCAGTACACCACTGGCTCCTCGTTCTCCTCGCTGGGGTACTCAAACACACACAGCATCCACACCGTGGAGTTGAGGAGCACGCTGGCATCTTCAGGGTACTGCATGACCGAAAGCTGCGGCCCGCTGCTGGCTGGGGGTGTAAATAAAGCACATGCAAGTAAACAGAGGAATCTCTCCTCAGCAGCGTGGTCTTGGCCAGCAGGGCACATGGGTGTGGCCAATACACGGATGTACAGAGAGCCACAGCTACAGGAATCTACAGTGAAAGGTGCACTCCAGTGAAGCAAACAACAGTTTTGCTACAGCCTTATGAGAAGCCACAAAACCAGGTTTCCATTGTAAATGTTTTGGTATTTGTAAAACTACTTTCGAATGAAACAAGTTTTTCTGTTAAGGGTTGCATATGCATTTTTATATGGAGTATGAGAAATTGGAAAGTCATTACTAAGAGCAGATAAAACTTTGTTTAAATATATAAGAACAAAATAATAATTTTTACATGTCTGGTTACTCCTGGTTTTTTTATAGTCATTCTTTTTACACTTTTTGTCATGTCATAGTATCATAGATTGATTTGGGTTGGGAGGGACTTAAAAATTCATCTAGTTCAAACCTCCTGCTGTGGGCAGGGCCACCTTCCACTAGATCAGGTTGCTCAAAGCCCCATCCAGCCTGGCCTTGAATGCTTTCAGGGATGGGGCAGCCACAGCTTCTCTGGACAACCTGTTCCAGTGCTCTACCACCATCACAGTAAAGTATTCGGTTCCAATGTCCACTCTAAACCTTACCTCTTTCCATTTAGAACTGTCACTTCTTGTCCTATCACTATATGCCATTTAAAAGGCATGTAACTTGAACATAATTACTAAGAAATGAGTTTTCAGAAATTGTGGGTCTTTGTTGAAAGAGATTCCTGGAAGCTAATATGAAACACTTTTAAAATAATAATAATAATCCAGAAAAGTTTCTGGGTCTCACTTTGAATTTGGGCAAAAGTATCTTAAAACATCAGTATAGCACATCAAAAGCAATATTTCACTGCCTGTAGAAAACCAGTCTCATCTCAGTTGAATGAGGGAGAGGTAGATAACTTTGTGAAGTGAAAAAGATGGCTCATATCTGAAATATCTTTTGCATTTTAATCAGGCCATTAAAAAAATTACATTTTTTTCTTTTAAGTTCTTTGGTTTAAGTGACTACATTTAAATGAACTTCTAAAAGTTCTCCATGGCACATTTTTATAAAAATTCTGAAATGATATATTGTTTACTTCAACTAATTATTAAAAAAATAGATATGAATCAATATTTTCTACTTTTTCATTCACATATAATTTTAATTTTTCTTCAGATGCACTATTAATTTCTACCTACTCCTTTTAACACTTTTTCCCCCCTTATTTTTATTTTCCTCCATAAAGCAGCAGTTTGAAGAGTTTAAGGACTAAAACTGAGCAAATGACATTTTCATCTTTGATTATTACATTAGCATTCTGCTCCTCAATCAGTTAGGGTTTGTTGAATTCTGAGATAAAATAAATAAATAAAGATTAAAATAAATAAAGATTTAAAAAATCCCTACTTACCAGCAAAGTAAGTGAAGTAAGTTGTCAAAATTATTATACCAAATTGCATCATTTTCTTGAGATTGCTAATGCAGAGATTTTAAAGCCTCATCCAAAACTACTGATAACAGAGCTTTTAGCAAGTAGCTAAAAAAGTGAATTCAAGCTCTGCTAAAAACATGTTTTTAATCTTGTTTTTAAGGGGAGGTTCTTGTGGTTTCATTCACTGTAACTATTTCCCTGTGTACCATCAGACATCTTGGACCTTGCAACATATTAGCTTCTAATGTACTTTCAGATTTAACTGCACTGGGATTATTTTTCCATTCTGAGAATTTTATTCAGGTGACTAGGAATAGGATTGGTTTTGTAGAGCAGATTTTCTCAAAGCTGCCTATCTCAAAAAAAAAAAAAAAAGCTAAAACTCTCTAAGGTTGGGAGCAGTGCCTATGGTGTAATACAGCAAAGTTTGCAATAGACACCTACTTTCTGATGTTTTTCCTCAAAGTTCCATTTACACCTTAAACACCACATGATGACTTTGTTTTATCTAGTATTGATCCAATTAGAGAAGTCAAATGTACTACAGGAATGATTCAGAGGAAACATTATCATTATTTCTCTTTGCTGAAGTGATGCTGAATCTCTAATTATTGTCCTGCAGTCCAGGACATGTGAACATTAGCTGCCAAGAATGGTATGGTGGCAAAGAGGGCAGTATATTTAACCTCCTAATATATACCTTCGGGATTTACAGGAGCCCACTGGGTTAGTTAATGTCCTTTTAGCATCTTCTACATATAGACTATTAAATTTCATCCAAAAATGTTGTTCCTCAGCTTAGTTAAAACTTGTTACCCAGCCTCACTGCCTACAGATTTAAATGTTTGAGTTTGGCTAAGAGATAACTTCCATGGGAATATCCAGTTTTGATCTGAAGGCTTTGAGAGATAGAGTCAACACACTGAATGGTCAGCTGCTGCAATGACTAATCACTGCCACCATGAATGGATGTGCCTTAATTTGTATTCTGAGCTCTGTCCTTTGCTTCTCATCGCTGAAATAGCTTTGCATCTCCTCTATAGCCCTTTACTAGCCACACCTCCTTTTCTTAAGGTGATATTTTATACATTATATAGGATAATTTTCTGATACAATTTTTCAAAAATAATTTCCAGAATTTCTTGCAACTGCTGTGATTTAAAGCTGGACTCCTTTAAAACCCCTTTATTCAGGGTTAGGAATTGAATTTCTATTTTTCTGTCCCTTCATCTTGTTTACAGGTACAAGAATATTCCTCCACAGAGTCCTACTGGGAATTCCCTGTCAATTGATTTTCTATTTGGAATGTATCTTTTCAGAGTCACTGCTTTCTTATGTGATACAGGAATATCCTACATTCCTTAAATAAAATTAAGGCTACAATCAAACCCTCCAGCTTTCTAGTAGATGCTGTGTAAGGATGTCTCCTCAGTGGTAACTTTCAGAGTTTTGTTAAACTGATCTTCTATCGCTGATTGTATACTCTAATAATAATTTGCACTTACGTCTTAAAGAATTACATTCTTTCAATTTACATTTATTCAAAGGTACATCCCAGGGGAAAAAAACCCAACTAATTGTGTTACCTCATTTTGTTATCAGCAGATAAACACATGTATTTTATTATTTTTACCAACATTTGATTATAAGAATATCTAATTGGATATGCTTTTAATTCATCATATCTGAAACTAACCAGGTTAAATAGAGAAACAAAAGGAAGTGCAAACCAGCAAATTTCATGTTATTAGACTGTAACTCCTCAGATAAAACTCTACTTTTATCTATAAGGTTTTGAAAAACAGTGACAAAAGCCCTTTAAGATACTGACTTGAATAGGAAAGAAGAGAAAACTGATCAAAGACAAGCATAAATAAATTAATGAAGCTAGTCTGGGATTCACGTGTGCATTTAAGCAGCTATTCAGTATCAGAACAAGCGGGGTGGGTTTTTTTTTTGTTTTGTTTTCTTGAAAATTAGTTTAATTATTGATATAGCAATGAAGTTGCTTCGTTGTTTATCCTAGTATCTTGATTCAATTAATTTGGTTGTGATAAAGTTTAACATGGTCTCAGTAATATATAATTGCAATGGTGTTGAACTATTCTACTGAGTAGAATTGCAGGCTATAAATAAACATTGGTTTATTGGCTGAATATTCAGAAAACAGAAAGGCCTACCTACAGTTGTGACTACCTAAACAATTAAAAATTTCTATTTTAATTGCTTGAGGTTTCTGTATTACTGGTATACAAGGCAAAAAGTAGGTAATATCTTTCTAAAATACTAGAGAAAATTACTAATGAGCTGAAATTCTGCCATAGCCTAAAGGTTTGGTCTCCAGGATCTGTGTTCGTACTTACAGACAAGCTTGTGCTTGACTCTTTTTCTGTTCATTAAAGATGTTTGAGAAGAAGCTGTGTCCCATAGGAGTGATAAGCATGTGGCATAAGCACTGTCAGGAAGAGAAATCAGATCATTTTTGTACTTTGCTATGCAAGTGAAACTTGTGGCTGAGAAAACATGATGACAGATCTGAAATAAAGAAGGGTTTAAATAAGATGAAATATAAAAAAGCTGTTTTATGGCATAGAAGAGGAACTATTAAAATGCCCTTGAATAAAAAGTACTTTTACTTTCTAGCACAGAAGTGATATTAATCTTTAAATATATTTTCCCTGTGCATTAAATGGCTGACAGACAAGATTTTAAGATTTGAAACTTTCAACATTAGGAATGGGGCAATGAGATTATAATTTTAAAAAATAAATGCATAACTTTGAGATACCTAAGAATCAGTGCATAGATCTATTTCAGGACCATCTCACGATAATGAAAATAAGCATTGGGTCTATGATGATATCAAAGACATGCTAATATAAAAATACAATCACGTTTAGATTTTATGTCATGTCCTTGTGTGGTTTCTTATTCTGGCTTCAACTGTGATTCTAGGAAATTTAGAAATTTGAGTGGGATTACCTGAAAAGTATAGTTTTAATTTTCTGCTAAAAGAAGGATTAGATACAGACCCATAAAAATGTCAATACATATTAAAAAGGCCTTAATTCCACCTGATTATTGTTCTTCCGTAGGACTGGAGAAAAACATGGATGTATGTAATGAATAGACTGTAGGCCCTCCATTATCAGGATTATTTTCCACTATGCCAAGACTTATGTGAGAGTTGAGGATGTAACTGAGTGACTGCCTCACTGCTCTGTGGTTGCAGTCTGGAGGAGTGGCACAGTTATGTAGTGACTAAATAAAAAACACATACATAATTTGCTTTGATAACAGTATCACCAAGAGATGAGAAAATAAATGCTGTGCTAATTTCCAACTGATGCAGTGAAGAAGGATAACAAGACATGAGGAATGAGTCTGTCTCAGATAGTAATATCCTTTACCAATCCTCATTTGGAGGTATTTTTCTCTGAGAAGTAATCAAGTATTTTATGAAGTCTTTAAAAGTGGAGGTGAATGTGGCTTTATGAAATAAAACTGCCCTATAGTTTGACAACTACCCCTAAACAGCTACTTTACAATATAGAACAACTTAAAATAGGCATCTCCTTAGCATATGTTAAACAAATAGCACAACTTGCATTCAGTTTATCGTTTATTCATTATAGAGCCCAACAAAGCGGGCAAACACAATAAAATCTTTCTAATGGTTTAAAACAGCAGACCTCTGGAATAGCTGCTCTGGTGAGGCTGGAAACATTTGAGAAAGATGAAGCAAAAATGACACAGATGATGTGGATCCAGCACTGTCTGACGATTGAGGATGTGATTTGTTGCTGCTGAATGTGTATGGCCTCAGGATTTCTCTGTGTTTTCTGCTCAGGTGTACAGTTGCAGCAATAGCACAGACTGAGAGAACCTGCCTAACTTCAAAGCTGCTTTGACCAGGGACTGTTCTTGAAAACTGCAGAGCAAACCTTCAGGTTCCCCAGTTAAAGACAAGGATGTAAGTTCCTGCTGGGTGTCTCCATAACAACACATTTTCTGTCATAGTAAGAAGTTGAAGTCAGTACAAAATCCTTTTCAATGAAAAACAGGAAAATACAGGAGTATAAATGAAATTCAGAAGGGAAAAGCAAATACTCTAATGGCACCCTACGTTCAAACTGGGAGAGGAAATGGATGAAAACACGGATGGAATATGGAAGAGCATGTAGTCTTATTTGACCCAATTTACAAGCTTATTTTAATTATTTAGAAGTTTCTAATTTTTATAGTCAAGAGTGGGTACGCCATGAACACCAGACTATTTACCATGTGCATACATCTCTTTACTAACCACTGTGAATTAAAAATACCCCAATTCATTTGCAATCTGCAAACCAAATTTATGCAGTGTACCCTTCAGTCAGTTGCTCCATCCCTGGAAGTGTTTATGGCTGAGTTGGATTGAGCTCTGAGCAGCCTGGTCTACTGAAAGATGTCACTGTCTATGGCAGGGGGTTGGAACTAGATGAACTTTAAGGTCCCTTCCAGCCCAGACCATTCTGTGAGGAGCAGGTATGGATAGAGATGCCAGTAGGGTATGTGAGTAGTGGATCTGCAGCTTGGAAATTAGAGTAAGTTGCTTGTGAAGTCAGCTACCCCAGGAGTGTTATGTGTTACTGATAAATTAAAAAGTAGTTACTGTTTAAACAATGACCATCAGAAGAAAATACCTTGATTGAATTTTAAAAATAATTGTTATCCAAGTAAGAAAACTGACTGTTAATGAACGTTACGGCTGAATCTTAGCTGCTGGTTCAAACAGAATAGTTGGACATAAAGAATATGACACTTTCCACACAGACCCATGTAGAACCTGTCGCAAATTCATTTCTCTCTGTGGACACATCTGCATGCTTTTACCTCTAGATGAAGCACGCTTCCACATTCTGAAGGCTTCTTCCATATACTCTGAGTAGGCATGGAACAAGCTCAGAGTAAAACACCTTCACTTGGCTGTCTGTGTGTGTACAGGGTATTTGAGCAGCCACCACAGTCAATGGAGATGCTGCCACTGCATGTAAGGGAGTCTATGGGACACTTCAGCTGCCCAGCCTGTAGGAGTCCAAAATATATCAGGATGACTTAGTCTTCCTGGGGGGTCTTTTCTTGAATCCAGCGCAGAGAGACCCAAAACAGTTGTTAAATCTAACAAATCACTCAACCTGGCTAGTGGCACTAAATTCAGACTGCATGAATCAAAATATTTCTACTGAAACTGGCATAGTGGTTCAACATTCTGATCCTGGAGGTACCTGAAACTCATAATTCCATAGTTTCACTAATCATATATGATCCTCTAAGACTTCATATAGAGATCCAGTTCTTGATATATGTTCAGAGTATTCTCAATGTGCATAGTCAGCTCTGAACTGCCTCAAAAAATCTGTGATGAACATGTTTTTTCCTGATGTTGTACAGCACTTGCTTAAGAAATGGAAGTTACAGTCTCTCCTCAGCTTACCAAGGTGAAATTTTGCATTTCACAAAGCATCAGAATACAGTAAAAATCAAGTTATTATAGAGTCAAAACACCCTTCCTTTGTTTTTTCTCCATCTTTTTTCTCTTGGGTCTCATCTGCATTTAAAATGGAGATCCCAAGATCTGGAAGTGTAATTTACCCTTTTAAATTGCAGGAAGTTTACTGTAACAGTCCTTGTAATAGTCTCTCAGTCTCATGAATGCTGCCAGCACAGTGAAAACTCTGGAGCAGATACTCTTATGCTTCACAGTCCCGCTGGTCAGAGAAAAGACTAAGTGAGGTATAAGTCAATCCTTACAAAAGACATTTTTATCAGAACTGTCCTTTGAAACTTTGAAACAGAAAAGACGAACCCCTTTCAGAAGTAGCTCTGTTCACTGCCAAGTCAACAGGTGCTTTCTCATACCAAAAGCAAGCAACACACTTATCAAGCCTAATGTACGTGTTCTTCATCTTTTGGCAGGAAGAATAAAAATACTATGAGATCTTACTGTTTATCTGTTTCACTTTGAGACATATTAACTCTCTTTGGAGTAATTCCTTTAACAGAATATGATAATTTCCCCCTTTCAATTGAAAGCCATTTCATTACCTAGCATTCCCTAAAAGTTTTAATTTTTTTTTTAATTGCCATTAACTTCAAAAAATACTTGAGGTGCAGGATATAAGTCTGAAGTATAACTCTGTTCCTTGAAGTATTGAGTTTTTCTGATGCTTATGTCAACGTTGATGGATGAATATATAACAAGATAACCACTCTTAGAAAGCCCTGTGTTTGTGGCCTTCAAAGTCCACTCACATTATACCAATATTTAGATATTCTACCACTTGTATATCAAGCCATGGGCTTCTATCTCTACAAAAATTATATTTCATGCGTGGAAATAAAGAATGCCAAGAGGGGAGATAGAGGAAGAAAATGTTAAATTTTAAAAAAGAGAGCAAGATCATCCTAAAAATATATGTAAAAACACAAATGCATTTATGTATCTTTAGATCAGTGGTCCCCAGTCTACAGCTCCCACAGACCAAAAAAAGACTTTTTCCTGTAAAAGTCGGTAATGTTCTTTACAGATGCACAAATTAAATCACCTGATAAGGGTTGCTTTACTGTATGAGAATAAAGGCTTTGATTCCTAATGATATTTTTTATATTGGCAGGGTGATATACAGAGGCTTATATTGTAGAATCATAGAATGGTTAAGGTTGGAAGGGACCTTAGAAATGAACTAGTTCCAATCCCCAGCCTGCCTTTGTCTCTTACTTTAATAACTTTATCTAGGTTACAGTGCTTTGCACCTTTTACCTTCATCCAGCTATTAAGGATCATCTAAGAGTAAGGACCTTAAAGCTAATATGGCTTTTTCAGCAGCCCAGCACATTTGTTCTCAGCCAGCAGCAATCACAGGTGTTAACAGTGAGGCAACTAAATGACTGTTTTCTATCCCTGTGGAGAAGCCAGCAGCAATCAGAGAAACAGATGGGATACAAGAGTGGTAATTCAAATTCTTATACACACACAAGATTGAACTGCAGAGTAGTTGGTTGTTACATTACACAGCAATTGTTTTATGTGTTACACTGTCAAACTGAAACAGTGAAAATGCTGCATGTTAAACCACTGATAGTGACTGGAGAGATAAAACTTGGTATTTTTCATTTGCTCTCTTAGTGTAGGGGATTTTTGTTAGTTAGTGGTTTTTTTTCTTTTTGATTGTTTTGTTTGTTTGTTTGTTAAAGGCTAGCAAAAATCCACAGGAAAATGGATGCTTTCTACTGCTAGTCTAGTGGGGTGTCCATCCACCAGAAATCTGAATATCCAAAACTCTGTTATGTGATGTTGGCTAGTTTCAGAGTAGGCAGATAGTTCCAGAATAAGAATTGATACAATTTTTGAACCTTTGAGGGCAGTCACACTGGGTGAGTCTGGAAGGAAGAAGTAATGATGAAGTTTTACGTCTGTTGTGATACCTCTCTGTTCTATGAGGAGCACACATACATTTTCCACAAGTAGAAAATCACTGTCAGCATCTGTTTTTTTTCTTAATGCTTCAGAAGATAAGGCAAAGATTTTTCTGATGTTTTCAAATCCTGCTTTTGAAAAGGAAGTTCGAGCATTATTGAAATTCTCTTCAATAGCATTTAATAATAGAGTTATCTATTCAATAGAAAGTAAGGTAATCACGTGAAGGATGATTGAGGAGATTGGAAAAGATGAATGTAGACAACCTATAATTTCTGTTTCTCATCTTTCATCTCTGTTTCAATTGCATTTTGTACTTTTTATATGATTAATATGTCCTGTTTGAGCAATCAAATGTGAGAAAAGTAATGGAATTGCACATAGTTCTCTTATTCTGGTCTCTTACATCATTAGCTTTTAAATTATACTGATATTTGAAAACATAAACAAACCTAGTATTAATGACATGCAACTTCAATTCACATTTTCAGACAGTTCTGTCGGCTATACCATATTTAGATTATGATAAGTATATTGCATTGTTTACTTTCTTTTATTGACCATGTATATTGAATTAGATGCAGAGGTTTCTACTTACTGAAACATTTAATTTTTTTTTCTTGTTCCTTTAATCAGTTTAGTATTGTAGAAATGTGGATAATTAGCAGTGGAGGGTATATAGAAACATTTTCATCATTAGCAAATAACTAAGGCACAAATTAGTACATAATCTTTACTGAACCATTTAAACTTTTAAGTCTCAATTTACCTTTTGTAAAGTGGGAGGGGTGATTTTTTTTTTATTTTCATTCTGTAGATTTCCAAGGGGTTTCAGACCAGCAACTGCATCCTCTCATTTATTTATACAATGTCAGAGAGAAACATTTTCATGCTCTTGGTGTGTTGTCATTTTAGTGTTGCAAAGACATCTGAAGATTATAGGTAGCCTCTGCTTGAACAAAGTTGTAAAGGTGTTCAGATAGAAGCAGGCTAAGTCTGGCTTTTTACAAAAGCCAGTTCTCCAGCAGCCCCAAGACTACTATCACCGACTCTTTTAGCTATATAAAATTGCTTTTTTTTTTTTTTTAGTTATTGTACTGTTTGGTTTGGGTTTTGCTGTTTTGCTGGTTTTATTTTTGTGGGCTAGGAGGAGATTCTTAAATTAGCAATTATAACACATGTTGGAGGTTTTAATATGTTAACATTACAGTTAAATTGTAATGTTTAAGCTCCTAAAAGAACATTGCTGAGTGCTGCAGGAACTCTTATAAAAGCCCATTTACTCATAGCAGTAAAGAGGAAATAGCAAAAAAGTAGATGTCCCTGTTATAAGACAGAGCACTGAACGCAAGGAAGAAGACTGGTACTTTCAGGAAGTTACAGGAAATCCTTAGAAGTCGTTATTTTATAGTCACAATATTTAATTTGTTGCTGTGGTGATAAATGAAACAGTTAATTTTTTGTATTTGAAACTTGAGTTAAATATTCTTCTCACATGAGAAATGTGAGGAATTTTAGGAACTATTACTTAACATAGCCGGCCACGTTAGATGCCAAGTTTTCTGCAGTGGGGGCAGGAGCTGAAGGGTTTGTTCATTCCCATTCTGCCTCCATTTGCTGAACCATAAGTGCTGTTTAAACAGCAGCCACTGGCCCTCATGACACATCAGTTACATCACTCTCAGGTGACATCCCTAAATGATAGCAGATGGTATCTAACCCACCTGTCACATCCTAATAACCAGAGGTCAGATCAGCATCTGTCAGCATTTCTACAAGCTTGATGCCATAAAACAAAGCTAATTTAGTTCTGTTGTTTTTTCAGTGTGGAAGGGTCTTTTAACGAAAATATAAGATGATAAATTACAAGTGATTCACCAAACTTTATTTCTGTTTGGTTTATGCATTTAGAAGTCAATTTGCAAATACTGTTCATAATAGTTTTCTTCAAGTATATGACTAAAAATCTTTATCAGCAGAATGATAACCACTACAGATAGTCTCAGGATGAGACCATTGATTTCTAGTCAAATAGTATAAGCCCCAGCATCATTTGATGAGAGGTATGTTAAAGTGTCAAGGAGGCACTATGATTTTCATATTTAAAAAAATGGTTCAGAGGCATAGTGATTACAGATGGATTCAGTGACTTCTGAACGACAAAATCTTGAACATTTTTCCTGCCACATGATCATATTCTGTAGTGTTAAAAGGTGTTTGTTGCCCAAGATTCTTTAATTTTAGACTTCATTGCAGATACAGGTATGCTGCAAAAGTAGAAGCTTAATTAAAGTGCAAAAAATTTATCTACATTATAAATTCCTGCTTTACTTTTCTGATCTTGTCTTTAAAAAGTGTATTTGTCTATGGAGGTAAAGGTAAAGGAAGTAGGAGAAGATGAGGGAGATGGAGAGGGAGAGAGAAGGAGAGAGAGGGAGAGAGGAAGAGGGGGGGAAAGGTAGAGAAAAGAGGGAAAGAAAAAAGTTAGAAAGGGAGAAGTAGAAGGAAAGTAAAGTGAGGGGATTGTAAAGTGTGTTATGCACGATGGAGGGTGATGGGAAATTTTGAAATTACCAGAGCCCACTGCTGAAGAAAGAAGTAGCAAATTGAGTTTTAAATGTCTGTGTCATGTGTCTGTGCAGTGTAATAAGGGTAAGCTTAATGTTTTAAAGTGTCTTTTTATGTTTTCCATCTTTCTCTGCAATAATAAAACTGGAAAAGCGTTAACAAATTTTTCAAATACAGTTAGGTATGCGGTCTTATTTTTCATTAGAGATCTATCTGGCTTTTAGAATTTGGCTTTCAAAGAAAGGCAGGGTCAATTGGTCAGAATTTGGCATGTCTTAAGACAAGCTTCTCCTTTTCAGTGCAAGGAGTTTTGTGAGGGTGACTTGCCAGAGCTACTCAGAAGGTGGCAAAAAATTTCCAGACAGCCATCCTTTGAAGAAATGTCCACTTCCCATGATTTCAGTTCACCCCCTTACCCTCTGTCCATCACCTTTTTGGTGTAATGTCATTGTCATTAGTTATAAATTACATCAAGGATTATTTATTAATCTCATTATAATAGTCCTCTCTTCTTGATCATCACCACAACTGCCCTAGAATTTTCTAATGAATCCTGGTACTGCCTTATTTAGTTGGCAGCCTGCCCCCAGCTTTGTTGTTTTATTACTGATAGCAGGTGTGTTATGAGAGTTACATGGTTCCCAGTGGCAACAAATGTAAACAGAAAGCAAATAGACCTGTCTGGGAAACCTCAAAAATAACACATCTAACCAAAGAAACCACGACATTCACGGGGCCTTAAATGAGGCAGACTTTCTTTGATCTATTCACTAAGCTAATTGTTTTTATGCTTGGCAGGACAAGCTCTTTTAAAAGGCCAGGGAAAAGAATGGCTCTTTTCCTAAGTGGCAGAATTGGTTTTGTGGCTACTTTATCATAAAGAGTAACATCACAAAGGCTTTCATTGTGTCATGTGGCAGAATACTATTTTAAGGGGAATCGTTATCTTTCCTAACACCTATATAATATCTGCTCTACTTTATCTATTAGCTCTTTTATCAGTGAAGGTGTTCAGTTATCAGTCATAAACTGTAATATTTTGTGGCAAATACCATAGTAAATTAATCTTCTGTTTCTCCTTTTTAGCAAGAATAGTTTCAGACACAGGTGCCCTCTAAGATTTGCACATCCTTGTACCTCTGCTGCATAATTTGCATAATGGAGCTTTCCTGTGAGGTTGCTGTTTGCTCTGCAAGGTCCTTCAGGGTAAGATTCTGATTGTGGAGGAACTACAGAAACTACAGAGACATATGACTGCCTTATTTTAATGTCAGGGTGAATCAGTGTGTGTGGCTTTTTGTGCCTCCACAGAGATCTAACCCAGGAATCAATAACTTTCCTGCTCACTGCTGGACCTTATCCTGCATCAGGTTTAGTGTGGTAATCCTGACTTGTTTCAGAAACATCAAAAAAACTGAATGGGCATTCCCTGGAACCATAAAACGCTGGCTGGGTGATTGTTACCCACCTCTAGGTCTGGAGGATATACCTCAATATTTAGTTTTGTGGGATGATTTCACTGTTTTGTCACCTCTCACTTTCTGTGCAGCTGAAAGCCAGCCTTGGTCCTGCAGATGACCTCAGCTCAGGACTGAGAATAAAACAGGCTAATGCCAGGAAAGGAGCTGCTCCCCAGGAAGCTTTGGACATGTACCCCAAGGCATGCATATTGCTTACAATGCCAGAGCAGGAAAGCAGCAGGGCCTCACTGAAAACTAAAACAACCAAACAGGAATAAAGGATTATAAGCACTTAGAACTGGAAACTAAGTCTTGCTGCAAGATTACAAGAAGTTTTAAATAGAGGGAAGAAAAGTGACACCTCTAATTGCCTTATTAATTATGTCACCTCTGATGTTCAGATCTAGACCTATTAAGGTTGATATTTTAACATAGCTTGGCATTTTAACTTTGCCTACAGCACTAACAAGGGAGTCTTCAGACAAAAATAATTCTCAAAAAATTATGGGGTAGATAGTTTCATATCTCTTTTCTGGCTACATTATACTATGATGTTTGAGCTTTCTGTGGTAAAGATGGTATGTTGCTGGATCTAAAGACTTTCAAGGAACCTCCTATGATGGTGCCTGGCCTGAAAAAAGATGGAGACATTTGGAAAAGTTTCAAATATTAGATATTGCAAAACATTTTAATTTTAATTTTAACACATATATTGTCTATGACTATTTATATATATAGACTTGTATTTAGATGCATATATTTAGATTTATGATTTAAATGTTTGTGTTTCATACTATTGAAGGAAAATATTGATGAAAATTCAGTGCTACCTTTGTTCTGACCTTATTTTGCTTGAATTGGATGTACAGCTTCTCCTTCTTTATCCACACTGAGCATAAATACCCAGATGAATGTAAGATACAGAATGGGGTGTGGAGAATTTAAAAGGTGGACCATAACTCCAAAATGAATGCTAAAATACCTTGATGTAGAATGAACATTTCTATATATTTTAGAGGTAGAATTAATTACATTAATCTGCTTCACATTTTCTCAGTTTTATTCCTGCATTTTCACTTTGAGTAAGTTGCCTTAGTCTTCTTATAAATGTAATGGTTCTGAAATGCAGTGTTAGTAGAAGGTACTACCCACGGCTCCCCCTTAATTACTTACTAAATAGCAAACTTTTTAATCTATTTACTTAGTTACTTATTTTAGTTTAAAACTTCATAGCCTTTAAATGATGGGATTTGTCTTGTACTATCACCAAAAGTCCCCCAGTTGACCAGTGGCTAAAAGTATTGCTGCAAGAGTCAAACTCCTTTTTCCAGTGGTTTGCAGTCTAGGTAATACAGTGAATATATCTATTTATTTTGCTATGTCATTCAAAAAAAAAAAAAAAGGCTTGCCTATTAAGTACTATGATTTTCAGCCCATATTTTTCAGTTCTTTCTTTCTTTCCATTTATCATAATATATAGTGACATAATTAGTTTTATAAAATACTGTATATATAAGATAAATATAAAACTTCAGACATGTGGTTTCTATAAAAAAGCTTGTTAATTTTTCTGGCTGTATCACAGTGTGGCTTTGACATATATCATACCTGCACACAAGGTAGCTGTTATTTTTGTCTTGGCTTCTTCAGTTAAGCAAAATAACTGTTACCTGTGCATCAATTTTGTTCCCCAGTTAAATGTCTTTAACAATATTTTCCCCACACCTTCATTCTGTCTATCAAGTGTGACGTCCTTTTTATGTATGTGTAGGGCTGAGCATCTGTTTCTATGGGGAAGTTTCATTAGACCATAATAATCTCCAGTTAATTGCATAGCAAATATTTATTTCTCACACATCAAATTAATGAAACAAGTTCAATGAAAGACCTCATCAGCTTGGCAAACAACATCTATCAAGCTATATAAGCCTCTAAAGGCATTCTTGGCAGAAATCCTGTATCTTGAAGAATTGTGTACCCTTGGGAGTCCTGTCATCATTTAATTACTAGATGATAATGGTGTTGTAGGTTTGTTTATTGTTGTTTTGTTTTTCACCTAGAAGAACTATAACAAAAAATTTGGTTTCTGTGTTTACTAATGTGCCATGCCATGGCTACAACAATTTAACTGAAGAATGATAATTTTCAAGCTTCTAAGCCCCCCATTTAATCTTAATATTCAATAAGATTAATATTACATTAGTATTCAATCTTCCTAGAGCACTTACTCCTCTTCATATATAAACATGAAAGGAGCTTTATTATCAGTTTGATTACTCCACAATAATGACAGTCTCTTTCTTGTCTAAGAGAAATGTGGATGTTTTTCATGGGTCTGCAACAATGATAGTTTCACATCCCACACATCTCCCTGTATTCTCTTCTCACCAGTGCTAATATTCCCTGTGCTGTGTTGTGTGAGAAGGAAATGACATTATATGCAACTTTTTGTAGCAACAAAGGACAATGATGCATGAAGTCATAAAATCTTTTTTAGCAGAAGAAGCAGGAAGCCTAAATTGTTCTCTGACTATTTCAGTTCATTTTGATGTTCTAAAATTTATACCATTTTATTAACATTAATTTCTGATAACCTCATAAATATTTATTTTTGCTTGCACAAGCTTTGCTTTTTATGCAATCTACTTCTGAAGATGACCCAAAAGTTGGTCCATGGAGTTTGTATGACATAACAATTCATATGTCTGTCCATAGAGATTCAACTTAAATAACTAGGAATTAATTAACATTTTAATTAATAGAATTTAATATCGATTACCTGGACTGACTAACCCTGTTTATTGAAACATGAAGGTAAAGAAAGACATATTGTTGCTTTGCTCTTTTCTTCTTTTATTCCTTTATCTAAAGGCAATTTGCTTGCTATTTATTGTGTGAAGCACACATAGAACTCTGTCCATGAAGGTGGAAAACTTATTCTAAGTTCTTCCTGGCTGTACATGAAAACATAACCATTTTCACTAGGAGATGTGGTCATTATAAATTAGGCAAAAAGCCCTTGGAAATGCAAAATTCTTTAAATCTTTAAATAAAATCTGCATTTTGTCTGAAATGTGAATAAGAAATATCTTCTGAAAATAGACTATAATTTTTGAGTCTTGTCATGTGGAAGGATCTGTATAAGTTAGGACTTCATATCCCTTGTTCATGAGTTGGATAGTTTATTTAGAAATGAGAACTAGCCACAAGGAATTTCTAAATAAAACTTTAAGAATCTTTTTTCTTATTGTTGCATCAAATTTTCAGGAAGAAATACTCCTCATTTCATCCCAAAACATTTTTGCACTGAAAAATTCAATTAATAGAATAAATTTTTAAAAGCATGTAAAGTAACATGTAAAAATAAAACCTTCCTGTATTTTTAAATATATATATTTATATATGTATGTATGTATGTATATACTTACTGTATATATTTTTTTTGCTATTTAAATACTGTCACACTGCAGAGATGTAATGTGAACCAGTCAATTTTAAAGGTGCTGATTCTAGTGTGAATTATCCTTGAATATGTCATAAGTCATCAAATTGCCATGTGCTTTGGTAATGATTCATTTTGGGGGCACGCACCAAGCAGAATAAACCAAATAGAATTTTCTACATCTCTAAAAAAACCACCAAAACCCAACAAAAACCACTCAGAAATATTACAAGTTCGTGTTATCTTTCCCAATTTTACCTTGAAATAAGTGATAGAAATACACAGTCCAAAATGTAGTACCCTGTAGCATATGGAACAATCTGTACCTAAAATAGCTTTTCTGTGATGTATATATTACTGCAGAATTTGATAAGGAAGCGTGGTGTGAAATTTTCACCTGGTTTCCTTTAGGGATGCCTTGCTTTGCTTTTGCTAAGGATTAAAATAACTGTCACAAACTAATGGAGTTAAATCTTAATATTACATATTTGAATATTCTATAGGTAAGGAACAAAGATGTAGCATTTGAAGTTTGATAGCAATCAGTAGGTGCAAAGACTAAATAGATATCATGTCTCAGCAAAGAAAAATATATCCTTGAAAACGTTCCCACATCTGCCTCCCTCCTTTCCACTCACTCACACGTATTACCTGTGCTATCTGATGTTAAGGGGAAATATTCATGAGAGATGATGTCCTGGTCTAAGCCAGATCTGTGAAAGCAAAAAATGAACAAGCAAACAAACAAACAAAAAACCCCAGCATACGAAATAAAAGTAATCTGTCAAGTCAACTTAAAGTGAACCAGAATATCTGCACTGTGAGAAGCTTGCCAGTGGCATAACACAACCCCATGGACTGCTCATTAGTAGCAATAGAGAACCACTGTTTGTCTCCTTTGTGTGTTTTAGAAACTATTGTACTGTAATCTTGAAAGTAGAAAATTCTCAGCTGGCTAAAACTCTATCATATCAAACATTGCAATAGAACTGTGTATTTGCTAGAGTGTATGAATAAAGAAGATGGGAGGCTGCCGAGGGAGAAAGAGATAGAGAAAAGAGGAGGAGAAAGGGAAAAGAAAAAATGAGCAATTTTCCAATGGGAAGGGGATGGAGAGATTTCGTACAGAAAATTATTTCACAGTCACCAGTTCTGATTAAAACCTGCTCAGCTTGCACTCACTGCTTCTGCTCTGGTTGCAAATACTGAGATTTTTGGGTGGCACTGAAACCCCTGTCCACGACTCAAGGCTGTGAGGAAAATCAATGAATGGAAAGAGAGAGTGGAAAGCAAGCAGTGGGCTTTGGAGTAGCTTCAGTGAGAACTCTCTCCAGACTTTTTCTCTTGGGCTTGTTATCCTCCTAAACGAGACTACTCAGTGGTCTTCTTGCATTACTGGAATAGATCTTTGCTTTCTTCTGCTGAGTGGAAGAACAGTAAATTTACCTGATAGCATCAGTCCTTGCTGTCTTAGTGTACCATCAGAGATCTCATAAATAATTTTGTAAAGTCCATCCTCCTTTTATAATTTTTTGTTTGAAGTGGTCCTTATCTAGTACCAGTTAGCAGAGCTAAATCCTTCACTAACCAAACTCTAACACCATTGAAGAACAAGAACGATGAAATATTAGCCAAGTTTTTATATTGAAAAGCTATATCTAAATTGACACAATTCTGAAATCCCCTGGCAATCCCATTTTAGTCCCTGAAAGACATTTGTCCCTTGTTTTTCAGTGTGTCTTACAAAATACATCTCAATTTTAAGACTTCAATTCAGTAGGTAGGTGAATATAGAAAATTTATCACTTCATTGTTTTGTCTGTTCTCAGTCGCACAATGTCTTAAATTCAAATGCAGATCTCCTACAATTACAGTTTCCTCCTTATCTGTTTCAGAAAAGAAATACAACCATGCAGAATGCTTGTTGAATAGATTTCTATTTTTCAAATGACACAAAGAAAAATACAGTTATTATTCTTATTTCTTAGACATGTACAAAACCTGAACTGACACACCTTCCTACTCAGAGGCACAGGATATTTTATTTTCTGCTACTAGGTATGTACTGAATGCAATTTTTTAAGTTCACTTACAAAGAATTTTGCATGATATGGAAGAACACTTTTGTCAGAAAACTTTAAGAAAACAGACAGGTTTCTTCCTGACTTAGTCAGTAGAAGTATTTCCTCTGCTTCCAACGAGAATAGGAGTTAAGCCTTAATTTCCAGTCAGATTTTATATGTATAAATTTGTAGTACTTAGGAAATAGTACAGACCTTTTTGAAATCAATCTAACAAAGTCCTTAACTTAGTGAAACTGAAATCTTCTGAAACTTTGTATTCTCTCTCTTTTTGTGGTTTTTTTTTTTGTTTGTTGGATGTTTTTGGTTATGTTTTGGGGGTTTTTTTCATTTTAAAACATTAGCACTTCAGTTTCTTTACATTCTAAATGAGTAGCTGCTGAGAATGAGCAGTTATATCTTATAGGCCTCTTTAGTTCACAAACTTAAGTAAGTTCAGCAAATGTGAGGTCTTTCTGCACTTTTCTATCATCATGCATTTAAGCTTTCTTTTATTATTTTCAAATATGTTGAAGTTAAAAGTTGTGTTCTGAATTTGACAGCTGAAATGCTAAATATAAGGAGGAAAAAGAAAAGTAGCACAGGATTAGAAGCAACAACAACAACAACAAAATACAAATAAAACAAAACAAAAGAAAACTAATTGAAGACACAGAAATATTTTAGGAAACATAAACTTTACACCTAAGTCAGATACAATTTACAGATATAACAGGAAATAGTTCTTTGTCTTTTCTCAAAGTTACTAAAGGTCTACATTAATCTTTACCTATTAAGGGAAACTTGGATACATAATTTTCTCTGTCCATTACCTCAATTTTGAGCATGATAATTTGCTCTGTGACTGAAACGATACAGACAAGAATTTCTCTCTATTACATTGTACATTCTCATTTGTTTGGAAAATTTTAAAAAATATTAAATTAATAATATAATCCTTCATGTAGTTTTTCTGTTAATATTTCCTTTGTGTTCATTGAAACTTTATTCTGTGTGTGTGTTTATGTTTATCTGATGAGATCATGATGCCGAAAAGTAGACAACTAATGACTTAAACTAGTCATTTAAAACTTAAACAGAGAACTAGTGACTTAAAAGGAGATTTGTCTCCCAAAGAAAGCTCTGGGTAGTGCTGTAACTTACACACTGTACTGAATTCTGTCTTAACTGCAAATACCACTAGGAATTATCACCTTTTTTTAAAAAAAGTGTTAATCAATTTGTTTGTTCACCAGCTGTAATGAACGTGCCTTGGGCCCAAGGATGATAAAAACACCATGTGTGTTTACTGAAGGTTTGCAGGAAAAGCAGCTCCGAAATGCCACATCAAAACATAAGCTTCATGTCAGCTCTGTTATCTTTTACTGCCACACCCACCCCTTTTCCTGTTCACATTCTCACACTTGCATTCTCACACTCACATCTAGGGAAACCAGGAAATAACAATTATTTTCTACCTATCCAGAATATCAGACACAAATGTTGATTTATCAAGTAGACAGTTCTCAATGACATTAACGAGGAAATGAGACCAGAAGTGTTGGTTCCCTTATAGCACAGATATGGGATAGATTTTTTTAAAGCAAATGATCCCCTTTGGAGTATTTTTGCTTAGTATAAAAACAGGAGTTCCAGGGTTTAAAAAAAAATACACTGCAAAGAATTTTCTAAACTTTGGACATTTGGTTTTTGAGTTTGTTTAAATTAAAATTTGATGACCCACACACTCATGGACTTGTGAATTTCAAGATGTTTGCTTATCTTTCCACCTTGATAGAATTCATTTATAGTGGTACCTACATTTCCATAGTGTAGAGGGAAGAAGGATACCAGTATTTTATTACCCATGTGAAAGTTGGGTAAGACATGGAGCGGAAAAAATAACTAAATCCTTTACTTCAGCCTTTGCAAAATCTTTTAAATTTAGCAAAAAAAGCATTTAAATAGTACCATGGAAAATAAATTGCAGTTACTATTACAGTAGCAATCTGTTTGGGTTTTGTTGTTCAAGTTTTGCAGTGAGCTGAGATCAAAGCTTTAAATATGATGCAGAAAGATCTTGTGAGATAGATTAGAACCCAGTCAGATGGGGTCTCCTTTAAGGAGAGTTATGCCATAGATTTACCCAGATTGGTAGGTATCAGAATATGAGAAGCAACATTATTATTTCTGATTATAAATTTGGAGAAATATGATCAGTGGTAATAAATAAGTCTCCCTATGTTAATTTCAAAACTGAGACTACTTTTGTGGAGAAAATTAAAAAATACTGGAAGAATTATGCCAGTTTGTATCTCAAACTGGAAAAGACAAAGGAAATTAACAGGTAAACAAAAAAAAGTTCCTTTACACATTCTTTCTTAATCAAGACAGTTGCATGTGATGAAATGAAATAGGTTTTCAAAACTTTCCTAGTTCCTGTGGAGGTCACAAAATCCATCCCAGTGTATCTATTATGTGAAAAGGTTGAACCTTCGCTTTGTTATAAATATCCAAAGTACAATAGACTTCTAGTTTTGAAATGTCCAATTTTAGAGTTTCAGGAACTCTCTTATCTCAGCCTTATCTTCCAGGAACACACTTAATGGAGGCTGCATAGGAAAAAGTAGAACAGACTATAATTATTAAATATATTTCCAGTATCACCATTAAAAGAGATGTTCTGCTAATTATGGAACATCTGTCAAAAGACTTTTTCTACTCAGCCATTTCTCTTCCCTGAATATCATGTCATTCTTTCTTTTCTTTTTGTCTTTTTCAAACATATTCTTACCCTTTGTTTCACTATTGCACTCTCATATATATATAATTTGTCTGCAATATAACTGGAAGATTGATTTTCTCTTGCATTTTTACATGCAGGAATGAATGTCTCAAAAATACAGAAATTATATGAATCATCTTCCATTTTGAACTACATTCTGGAATTTATATACAGAAACAACAAGATGAAAAAAAAAAATCTCAAAGAATGGAGCCAACATACCTTTATATTTTACAGGGGGGTAGGTAATTCAGTGTAAGTCTGTCCAAATGTGAAACATTAATCCTGTCAATTACAAGAAAGTGATATTCTGTATGCTCTGAAGGGGCTCATTCTTTTAAATGTTATGTAATAAAAGGTTTAGGAAACAAAACAAAAAAAAAGATAAATTGGAAGAGCTACAATTATTTAATCCCTCTGTTTTTCATTTCACTGCAGTAGCCCTTTGACTTTAAAATGGTTTGATTATAATTCCCCTTGCTTGCCAAAGAGAAGAATGTCTCTCAGCAATTCAGTTCACAAACACACAGCATGCAAGTACTCTGAATTCTTGAGAGTCCACAGGAAACACTTTTTTTTGACAGAAGAAATGTGACTAGCAGGAAATTAGTTTGGAAAACAGCTGTGGCTCTTAATATTTAAAGAACTTTCCACTTATTTAGGTCAAACTGGAAACTCCTGAGTTTGTACTGTTGTGGATTTTTTTCTCCCCCCTTTTTCAACCACAAAGATCTGAAGTATCTTCAGCATTGCATTACAGGAAATATTTTGATAAAGGCCCTGTCTTATGTTTTGGGAAAGGAGTCCAGGAAACAGGTGAGGGACAAGGAGAACACTCAATCTCAGTGATTCCCAGCTGTTGTTCAGTGAGCTGGGCAATACTGACAATGAAGAAACCATTAAAGAATGTGATAACTTTAGCCATAGTTGAAGACAAAGATTAAGGAATCTGGTTTAGTGTTCTCAATATTTTCTTGAAGATTTACTTGCTCTTGGTGCAGCAATCATCTGAGGCTGCACTGTCCATGTACACTCCTGGAGACATCCACATTGCCATTAGTGGGATGAAGACATCCTTGACTGCACCCTTGATTACATGAGTTGAGTGCCAAACAGGTGTTTTGTTTGTCACCTTTCTTCCACATAACGCTCTGGAACCTTCATGTCAATAGCTGATAAATACTCTGTGATAAGTACTAGTTTTGAATTCAGAGCTGCTTTTTTTGTCAGAAAATTCATAAACAGTGGTAAGCATCGGTGAAAACAAAATGTTCCCAGAAAATTCAATTTGAAAAGTATACTGAACAAGTTATTTGTCAAATAATATGCTTGTGACTTATTTAACAGTCCTCTAAAGGCAGTATTAGAGAAGTGTTCTAGAATATCTGTACTTTCTTTAGATAACTGTAAACTTTGCTACAAATTTTTATTTTATTTAGTTTTCTTTTCTTTTCTTTCATTTCATTTTATTTAATTTTATTTTTAAGTAAACAGCTTCATATTTTTCTGGCTAGCTGAGAAACATTGCATTTGGTGGTGGGATGACAGATTTTGCACATTACTATCCATTAACTACATGCAAGAACTGATTCATGCTCTATTTCTTTTTATTTTGGTATTTTCTCCATTAGTACATTTTATCAAGATTGTTTTGGTCACAATTGCTAGCATGTGGTCATCAGGGATATCATATTAACATTTACATTGATTTCTTGTTCAAATAAAGAGTAAAATATTTATCTCTATTCCTAAAATTTAAATGCGCATTAAACACACAGCCAACACAATTGTATCAAACAGAGAATGCAACTTCTATTTAAATAGAAGTTCCTCAAGAGGATTTAGAACTTTAAAAAGAAAGTAAGAGAGGATATTTATTCTATGTTGTTACTTGTATGATACCATATTTAAATATTGATTTGACATTTGATCAGTGGAGTACATTGCATGAAATGAATAGTTAATTTCTATTAACTATTAACACAGTAAGGGGAGAACTAATTGTCCTAGAAAGCAGAACACTGAAAATGATGTGTTTAGAACCATCTGGCCAATATGGAACCTTATGGTTCTGCACTAGAAATCATTTGTAATTACCTTTCTCTTTGTAATTACCTTTCTCAGAGTTGCTCCTCTATCCACAGACAGAATTGTTTCCTGAGGGAAATTTCCCAGAAGCATTTCTGAAAAATGGATTAGAACTGGATTTTATTTTCTCAGCAAAGCTCACAGATGTCTCAGAGATCTTCCTAGTCTTAGAATATACTCTCTTTCTGGTTTTTCAGAACTCAGACTGCACTGAAAATTCAGAAGCTGCCATTAACCTATCTTTCCTACTTTTGAAATAGTTAAATAGCTAGTGGGGCATGCAAAGAAAGCTGTGCCAATATATTCTCCTGTTCTGAAAAGCATTTGTTGAACAAACAGGCTTGAGATCTGTTGGGATACGTTCAGCCTGGAGATAACAAGTGCTCAGACAGCCATTTTGTTTAGCCAGCTATCCAACCAGAACCACAATTTCCTGCTCTTCTCTGTCTCCTGAAAGTTGCCTTCAACATGACATCTCTTTTTGGAGTGTAGGAGTACAGAAGCACTGAGTATTAAATACTCATGTGTGAGGTGCAGGGACTGCTCACCATTTCTTTCCTTCATGTATTACTTCAACGACAAATGACCATGGATAGGAGAAATACCTGTAAGTCAGAGGTTAAAAAAAAAAAAAACAAACCAAACAGATTTTCAAGTTTAGAATTTACTGATGGTACTGCTGATGAAACAAAAATGCAGCAGCATCTAATTTACTTCTCCTTGGCCTTTTTAGTCATCATTGAATGTCCTGAGTAGGAAGGGACCCAGAGGGATCATTGAATTCCAGCTCCTGGCACTGCACAGGCCAGCCCAAGAACCATCCCAGGTGACTGAAAGTAATACAGAAGTAAAAATAACAATAACTATTATTATTATTATTATTATTATCTGTGTTTTACAGACAAACTTATGCAAAATGGCTTCCCCAAAATGACATCATACCCAAAAAATGAGGTGGATGAAGTTGCTTTTATTTCATTTTTATTCTGATCTTTCTTACAGTACAGGTAACAGAAATTTTATAACTCCAGTGTCCCTGAGGGCACCAGTGGCCCTCCAAGGCTCTCCCTGCTCTGCCCAGGTCTAGGACCCCCATCAGCTCCAGCCTGCAGGTGCCACAGCTGGGCCACTCCCCAGCTCCCGACAGCCTGGCCATGGCCCCATGGAGCGGGCACAGCTCCCCACAGCCCAGCCCTGCCATGGCCCCACTGAGCCAGGCACAGCTCCCCACAGCCCTGCCTGGCCATGGCCTCACTGAGCCGGGCACAGCTCCCCACGGCCCTGCCCTGCCCGGCCATGGCCTCACTGAGCCAGGCACAGCGCCCCACAGCCCTGCCCGGCCATGGCCTCCCTGAGCCAGGCACAGCTCCCCACAGCCCTGTCCGGCCATGGCCTCACTGAGCCAGGCACAGCTCCCCACAGCCCGACCCTGCCATGGCCTCACTGAGCCGGGCACAGCTCCCCACAGCCCTGCCCTGCCATGGCCCCACTGAGCCAGGCACAGCTCCCCACAGCCCGGCCCTGCCAGGCACACACCTGGCACACATCCCATCCCTTTCCCTGATGGCTGCGGCTACCCCAGTGCCCCATGGCTGCCCTGCTTTTGGCTGGGAGAAGATGGGCCCTGGCGGTCAGGATATGCCACCTACCACCATGGGCAGACCTAAGGTGTCCCAACAAAAGCTTAAAGCATTTTTTAAACTGAATTTTTTCTGGCAAATCTTCTATCACTTTATCCTGTAAGATAGACCATGTTCTTTAAAGACTCATTGCACAAGGAGAAGTCTAAGGACATTTTCAGGTTGCTTTTCACCATACCAGCATCTACAGGGAGGCAAGTATTGTTTAGATGTACACAGCATCTCAGTGACCAATTCCTGTCCTTTTGTATAATTTCAAAGGGAATTAAAATGCTTATTTCTATTTTACTGAATTCTTCATACCTGTAGGTCACAGCAGTAAGATTCTGCCAGATGATGATTCACTAATTATTCTGCTTTGGAGACTCATTTTAGCATTGGATAATGATTTTCCAGGCAGAAAATCCATCAAATAATCTATTCTGTTTGGTTAATATAGTAAATATATCACAACTGTTACTTTGAGTGTCATTTTTGAAAAATTATTTCCAAGAGGAGCTGTGGTGGTTAAAAATTACGCTGGAAGGGTGGCACGAAGGTCCTGCTGCACTGAAGGACCACTGCCAGTGCATTGTGTTGCTTTTCCATTTGTCCAGCCCTGCCATGGATGGATTTACAGATATTTATGCTCAAGGCACAGAAGAAACACAGAAATGGAAAACAAAGAAGGTGTTGAGGTATTGACAGGGGAAAGTGAGGTCGGTTTTTGTTTTTCTACTGGATCTGTAGACTGCAAAATGGGTAAATCTGAGGTAATATGAGGCAGAAATCTGATAAATGGGTGTAGTCTTCTTTCAGCAGATCAATCTCTTTCAATTTCACTTCCCTTTCCATCAGAGATTTGAAAGCTAAAAAGCATTACTGTGAAACACAAACCAAGATTAGATAGAGTCAGCTGGGAAAGTAGTCTTCCTTTCCAGAGAAAGGGGAACAATGGGAGTGAAGATGCACTGGGACAGATATCTGCCTTTGGATGGGTAATTTGACTAAAAAAAAGGAAAAAATCTCATTGCATACCTCCTGTGAAAACAAGTGAGGAGATATTTCTTTCCAAAGAAAAGATGAATAGCATTCTGATAATAATGAGTATATAATTAGTTAATTAGTAGAAAACACCAAAGACAAGAACTTTATGGTTCATCTTATCTAGTAGTCATGAGGCAATTCAGTTGTTAATACAGTGATAGTTTTTGTTTCTATTATGATCTTAATGAACCTGAATACTTATGACAACTCTGCAGTTGTTTTCAAATTTAAGGTTTCATCTGTTCAAAAAGATAAAATATGCTCACAAAATTATGAGAAATATAGATATTATTAATGTTCTTGAAGCTGTATTTAATAATTAGCTACTGTACACTCAGTTACTACTGAAAATTATTGAAGCATTACTTTAATTTTTTATAGTTTATTAAAAAATAACATTAAATATTTAATAAAAATAAAATTTAAAAAAGAAATAAATCTGGCTTTATACACTTATTAGAAGACAAAAGCGAGGAAGTGTGTTGTCATTCAGAAAGGACCAGCAAGTCTTTGTCCTCTTTATCCTCTGCAGAGCAGAAAATAGACAGTAAAAAACCATTCTTGTGCTGAATCAGGAGAGTAAAGTGTCTCACTAAAGTTTGTCTGTGTATTTCCATGTTTTTGCCTGTCTTGGCTTCACCCAAAGGTTCTAGATGACTTGGATTTGCTAGTTTTGTTAGGATCTAATGAAAGATGTTGTTTTTTGCCAATAACAAATTTCAGTTTTTAGTACATATGTGCTGCAATATCTGCAGTTCAAATCTTGTATAAAACCGTGCCTTTTTTCCCCCCTCATTGAAATAAGAATACAGAGTAATTAAAAACGTCCCAAACCTGAAATAAGCCTCCTAAATTAGAAGATAGAAATTAGAATAAAAGTGGTATGTGTAATAGTTTCCAGCTGTTAAACATTTGGCATCAGAGCGCTCTGCTAGTCTGATATGCATAGATACAGAATGTCTTCACACAGTCATTGACACTGCCTACCTGCTAGAATAAGAACTTAAAAATCACTCTGAAATATTAATGGCCATGCTCGGGGGTTTTTTGCCATTTTAGCACATATATTTACCATTTGCAGAGTGTCTAACTGTGACATTTATGTTTTGAATGGTACTCACTGAAGGTTTTCAAACACATAACTGTATCTGTTTTATCATTGTTTTATAATTTGCTGCCTACAACCCATCAGTTCTTCCCAGTGCCACATATTATTTCTACAGAATGTGTCTTCCTAATAAGATTTTTTACACAAAAGCATGTTCAACAGTCCTCTCATTTGATATATACAGCTGCATGCAAAATTGTGGGTATCAATTTAGTAAAAAGAATACAATTTCTGTGTGCAATTTGCAAATTAGCATAATTCATAATTTCTCACTTTGTCATCTTTACAATGTTTTGGTTTTCTAGGGCTCTTTTACATTCACTGTTCTGCTTCTTGTCTGCATAAATTATGTTTGTGTTTGTAAACATATAGTCCTGGATGATTATGACTACACTGTGTTGGCCTATTGAAACGAGCTTAATCATGGGCACATGCCAAAACCTAGGACTCCATTCCATTTTATACATACACAAAATATACTGGTGATATATAAACAAAAACAACCTTTACTCTTTGACATTAATTATTTGCAGAAATATTTTCTCAGACAACTTAGGAAGTCTTGATCATCCACTAGATTCCACCAGAACAGGTTACACAAAACCCCATCCAGCCTTGTCTTGGATACATCCAGGGATGGGGAGTCCACACCCTCTGTGGACAACCTGTTCCAGTGCCTCACCACCCTCACAGTAAAGAATTTATTCCTAATATCTAATCAAAACCTGCCCTCCCTCAGCTTAAGGCTATTCCCCCTTGTCTTTTCTTTTGTATGAGGGGCCCTAGTACATCCTGCTCATTCAGAGGTTTTTTGATTTTTATCAGTGAAAAAAAAAAACGAAGATAAAACAAAACTTCATTTAATGAGCTTTGTGTTGTATGCATTTACTTTTGGTGCTCACTTCAATGTGGGCCTCTTTTTTTTTTTTTCTTTTTAACTTTTCTGTCATGGGATTTGCAAATCTCTTACCACAAAATGTACCTTTAAGACCAGCGCTATAAAACCTGAGGATCTTAAAACAAGTGCTCCACGACCACAGTATTAGGAAAGTGTAAATATTGCTTTTAAGGACTACATCCATCTGATCATTAAATGTGTACCTTAAACAAGCTTCCGAACTGCATGTTGCTGAATATTGGGTATTGACTAAGTCAAATGTTAATGAAATTAACCACTTTGGGATGACCATGGTTTTGAGGTGAGTGATTCCAAGCCTCTCTTAAACACACCACAGAATTAAGTAAGATACATACCCTTGATACCTGGATGAATTGTATCATATAGCAGAGAAGATATAAGTAAGAACAGATGGTGTGACAATGCAGGAAAGAAAAAGAGGATGAGCAGAGCTTTTGCAGGTCTCAGCGTAACCCAAATTATTTGTCACGTAGAGACCTCATGTATTTTTCTTAGTTTTCTTTTGCCCTCACAAGTCACATTTGTCTGTTTCTGAACTGATTTGTCATGTGTTGTTCTTGAGTTTACATATTTTTAGCTGAGTATTAGTTCACTTTATGAAGGAGTGGTGGGAAATCCAGTATGGCTACATTTTTTTGTAATGTTTGATTTTTCATAGTCATATGAGTTTATTTATAGTTATATGGTTGGTTTGTTCACTTTCTTTACCTGTGTATTATTTTGTGATGTATACCTCTTGCCTTGCTCTGCTGGCTCTTACATGGTTTTTCCCTTGGTGTGGACAAAGGGGATTATTCAATGTCTTATTCCCACACAGGCTACACTTTTGGGGGCGGATGGTCTGCCTCTTGGAAGAAGAGTGGCATAGAAAAATAAGAATCATTTATGCCAGAGTGCAAAACATATGAAGGAAACTACTGGCCTATTCTTACAGAAGTTTGTCTGTTAGGTTTAACAGAAGCCTCTTTTGGCCTGTATCTACCCCTTGTTCTCTGCAAATAGTTTTCTGAGAGTGGGAGCAAATGTACTGAGTTAAAATGGAAGGGAAGAGATGATGAAAAAAGTGTTTGACAACCAATGTTTTTTTCTTGAAGGTTTTGAAGTTTGGAGAAGAGAAAAATATCTTTCCATCCCATCCCACCTTCAGTTCTTTGTTAGAAAAAGGACTGATCAAAAAAATTGAAAAAAAAAATTACTTAATTTTCAGCCTCCTCACCTGTATATATTATAAGAAAATAACATTTCCAAGGGGAATGACAGAGAACATTGCAATAAACAGAAATAATGTCTTTTTGTGCTGTGTGAGTAGCAAGCTTATGTACTGCTGTCTGTGAAATCTGTCTTGGATAGCTAATGGCTTGAATAACCAATTTTCTAGGCATGGAGAAATAAACCTTGTTTATGAGGCAGAGTTGATACTGCAGCTGATGAAATGGCTGTAAGCTGGAGTTCTCTGTGCATCTTGAACCAGGCTGTGTTGTTTCCATTGCCCAATGGATCAAAACAATACAGGAAGGCATGGTTCTGACTCCAAACCAGGTGAAATTAATCATTTTCACAGATTATGCAAAATGCTAGTGTTATGCTACCCCTTGGAGTCTCCAAGTACTCAGCCAACTGGATGAGGAGTTTATTTTGATGCTGTGAAAGTTCAGGGCCCAGCCAAAGGTGTTTGTGGCTCTTGGGTGTGCAGAAACTGTGGCATTTATGACAGTTGTGATGGTTACAGTGTGTTATTCTTACTAAAAATTTCATGCACAATTCACAGATGATGTCTCTTGGGGTAAGGAGGTCTCAGCCCACCCATGTTTGAAGACCTTTGAACTGTGGAAAACATAGTCATTGTGAGTTTGTCTTCAGTGAGGGTTTATAGCATCTATAAATCTGCAAAATAAGTCACCCCTAAGAGGGTATTACCTTTTATTACTATTTGATACATTTTTCACCTTACTCGGCAACACTGCTTTTATGAGAAGCAGATGAATTGTAAGCATGGCATGTGCTAGAAAGAGCTTCAGGCACAGAGGGTTATCAGAAGGCTTCTAAATGTTCTTAACATGTATTGGTCCCAGAACTGGCAATTAACATGCTATAAACATACTCATTATTGGTGGTTCTCTCCCTTGTATCATCAAGTTTCTTACTACAGGCAGAATCTCCCCTCTTTGTTCCAATATTATGCAATTAGTCCATTTTTGCTGAGGATGTGCTTTGTGCTGTATTCATATTCTTCTAGCAGACATAAGATATATTCTTCAGATTCTTCAGATTACTCTGTAAAATCTGCTATTTACAGTGTTTAATTAAATGAAACATGCTGCTTTGCAACATGGGAAAGTGGATGCAATTAAAAAAAAAAAAGACAAAACCACAAAACCAAAATTGTAAACCTAACTGTTTATGTCCATATTGTTCAAGGTTGCAATATTCTTGCTGTTGCCCTTCTTACTTTCAAAGATATTTGGAAGTATAATGCAGAAAACTGTTAGCTGACCCTCCCTGACAAACTGTGGTGGTTTAAAGGCACAAACACCCACAGCCTGACCAGCATTACAGAACAATCTCTCCAACGCCACTCTTACAGCGGTCATCACAGCTGGACTTGGCTGGTGCTGAACTTCTGCAATTGCTTTGTCTAGTTCCATTACCAACAACTCAAGTGCCAAAAGGTCAATGAAACTTGCAATGGTTTTTAGTCACTTAGTCAAAATTGTCCATATTGTTGTGACTGTGCTCAGAGGTGGACTTCCTAAAAGTAAACTGCCATGTCGGGAGAGCACTGTAACAACTTACAAGGTCAACTGCAAGGAGCTAAAATTATTCTATCTGCTTGCAATCCACTTTTCATACATGTATGCCTCATTTTCCACGGTAATGGGAAAACGATGTGGGTCTTTTCATACAGCCTCTTTAAATAGAAAAAGCATATTTCAGATCATATTCTCTAAACAGAGGGAACAAAAAGAGCACAAGAACTGTGAGCAATCCCAGCAGGGCAGCTCAGAGGCTGTGACTGCTGAGGCTGAATTACCTGATTAACCCTGACTGATACGTGTATGGCAATCTCAGCTGACCTCACCCGATTGTTTCTTTCTTCCTCATTGTCAGTAATGTGCACTTTCAATCCTAAACTGACTAAGCACACTAGAACATTAAGCAGAATATAATATAAAATGTATTGCAATCCAAAGTGTAAAGTACAGATAAGTTGACTTGTAACACATTTTTAGAAATGAATATTTTTCTAAAAAGTTGTACCAAAAGCACACTTCTGCTGCACTGGTCTTAAAGGGTGTGTTTTCAGTTCATAAAGAATCTAATTTACTCATAAAAATTGTCCTTTATTTTTGTCAAGAGATCTCCTATACATGCATTTTAATATTATTCCTATTAAAATTTGTTTCAGAATACACTGAGAAATCTACAATGATGAATGTAAAATAAGAAGATGTACCTGTCCTAGGCTTATTCTTAGCATAGAATAATTATAAATACTTTTTATTTGAGGTAAGCAGTCATCTATCCTGCCTTTTTTCTAAGTATTTAAAAAGGTTTGTCCTAGTTAAGACACAGCAATATTTAATTTCTCACAAACTTTTAAATTGCAGTGTATTGGCTCTTTGTCTTCTGCTGTATTGCCTGGTATTGCAAACATCATGTTATCTTTAATTTTAGTCTATTTTCTGTCAGATAGAAATGAGCATATGTTTCTGCTTCATTGTGTGTGTTGCCAGTCCTCTCATATGGTTGTATCTCTAACAGATTTGCCAGTTTTAATCACATTGGAAATTTTCTTTCACACACTTTGCACTGAAACAATAAAAAAAATTGAAGAGAGACAATATTTCATGCAAAATCATGTGCAAAACAACCCTTTCTGAATCGTTTTTCATCTGTGCATAGTTTGCTGTATTTACACAGTAAATTCTGCACTATTTTCTGTTTTTATGCTTTATGCACAATGGTTGTCTTTATCATAAGATCATAAAAACTTCTCTGGGAATAATGGCAATATCTTTGTGTTGGCAAGAAATAAAGATAAGCAGAAGTTTCAGGGTCAGGGAGGGGCTGCTGGAACACAAAATAATTACACAGAAAAAATTACAGTAATTATTTTTCTATTTTATACAAGTTTACAATCCAATGCTTCTTGACAGAGAAGTCTATAGAATTCTATAATAGGAAAACTCTAGGGAAAGATTAATTGGCACTCATTATTTATACTTAGGAACTGAACCTTGGTCTCCATCTCCTATTTAAATGACAGTTGTATCTTTGCCCTACTCACCCTTAAAGAAGGAATTAGCAGGTCATTCTTGTTTCTCCAGAACCTCTTCTACTAACACTCATCCATCCATAAGTATGCCAGCAGGTAATTCAAACCCATGTCAACCAATCTGCACAATCCCTTTCCAGCTTCCTGCCTCCACCTCCAGTTTGGTTTGTTTTTGTTTTCCTGGTGCATTTATTTTGAGTACTAGGAACAACAAGTAGGATGTTTCCACAACTGTGTTTAAAGACCCCAAATCCTTACTGTGCATTTTTTCCTGCAGTCTGCAGCCTACTCAGAATTGATTTGATTTAATTGAAGAAGGAATGGTTATCAATTCTCATAAACTAAACCAGTTTTGAGATAGCTTATAAACTGTGGAAGTAGAAAGAAAGTGAAAAATATTCATGTTTCACACACTTTGGCTTTGTAGAGCATTGCTTTGACTGAAAGGTATAGATTCAGTTATTGAGATGGACCAAAGAACAAAGAAAATCTGGTAAATGTAACCCTTCTATTGAGAGGTTTTCTCTAGGAAAAAATGTCATACTTTCTTGATATGCAGAAATGCTTTGGGTTGGAAACCCACTGAAGTACATATTTACATACTGTCATTACAAAATGCACAGAGATTGCTAGTGACACTTAAGGACACTATGTCATCATCATATGATAATCTGATTGCCTCATTAAGATAGCGTATCTGAGGTGTTGGAATAGAATATTTTCTCTTTTTAAACCATATGTTATGCAGCTTGTAGTTAAACATGCTGCAAAGCACAGAAGACAAGCTAATGTAGGCAGACAGTGATAGCTTGTCTTGGGTTTATAGTTCTTGAATTGGAAAGCATTGTTTCTCACAGAAGCTGGGGAACAGTGTGATTCCCTGAACCACTGGGCACAAATGAGCATGTTTGTAAAAGAACTGTGTTTCAAAGCAATACAGTATATAAAAAAATATATGCATTCAAATGGAGAGGAACTTCATCTACTACAGTGCAAAGGGAATTATTTAATTTACGTGTCTACAAATATAGTCTTTAATCTGTGCATCAGAAGGTAAGTTCTGTCTTAGTGAAGGATTTGTACTTCTGTATCTCTACATAATAAAAATTGTAAAGATAAATAAATTCTATTGTATAAATATATATTTTTTTAAAGGCCAGCAATACCTGATCTGTTACAGTGTTCCAGGAAAATTACTTTTTTTACAGTATACTATGCTTAAACCCACCTGGGCTGCTTTCCAGAAGTGCCAGCAGTATTGGAATTACACTAGAATGAACAGCTTGAAACTGAGCTTGGGTTTGAACTCCAGCATACAGAAATTGCTTTGGAAAAAAAGATAACTATAGGTTACTACAGAGAAGAGCAAAACAAAACTTTGTATTAGTTTCTTTTCCTTGTGTTACTGCTTTGCAGCTTCAACAAAGGTCACTTTTAATTTTCTTTCCTTTGAGAAGTGTGACTTTGGACTTTACCAAAGTTATAACTTCTTCACAGCAATACAAATAAGAGAACAAACCACAGACCTGAGTTTTAGTCGGTGGAAGGAAATTGAGTGCAAAATGGCATGTGCTGCATATAACCCATCTGCAGTGTTTGGGTTAAGACCAACTCACTGCAGCTAATATAGCATCAACATTCAAATGCAATACCATGAGTGCAGTATCTTACTCTATACATCAAATTACCTTGGTGTTTGCTTTGGTGATCAGGTACTTAAAGAACAATTTAACTCCAAGATCGTTAATTATTCTTCAGATATTATTAATGATTTGTCTTTAATACATAGACTTATTCCTGTAACTCCATGGCCAAGGTTTAAAATTTATTACAATGATAAAATTTTCAGATTTCAGAATAAAAATCTCAGTTTTTAACTGAACGTGTTCAGAATGAGGATAACCACATATAATCTTGAGTGATACATATATTAATTGTAAACAGGACCCTATGTAAAATAATCATATTTTAATTCAATTTTCACTAATTTCTTTGGATTTATACAAGTATAAATGAGAACACCATTAAACACTGAAGATGACCATGTTCTCTGCTTCAGTGAAATCACGTCTGAAATCAGGTCAATCCTATCAAAGTTACGCTCCTTGATGTGTTGCATAATTCCACTTCTTCAGCCTTTCTGTGCACCAAAACAATCCCTGCAGACTTCCTTTTCATGGGGCAGATATCTCATGGGGTTTGTGGAAGAAAAGGATTAAATGAAACATTTACTTATTCTAGTCAGCACAGATAGTATCATGAAGCTGGTACCTCTGTACACATAACAATGGATAAAAAAATCCACCTCAGAAGTAGATTCATCTTCATGTGCAAACTAATTCAATATCTCTGAAAGCAGACACATGCAACCTGCCACAATATGATGATGTAAGAAATCTGCCAAAGTATCATAGAGAAAATGATCAGGACAATATTTTACTCTCTTTTTTTTTTCGCTAGAGGAGGCAAATGGAAAATGTTGCCACCCCAGAGTATTTCTTATAGAGTAACCAAGGAAAAACTGTAAGAACCACATTTATGTATTCTAGCACTCAGATTTCTTCCTCTTGGTTCAAATGAAACCTTCATTGAAGGTTTCTGCTCAAGGCTGGCTGGAGGGCATAAGCATTTAAGCTGAAGCACACTTGTTTTAAAATTACTGCAGGGAGAGGAGATCACTTCTGAGCTCTGAATGATACAAGGTACTTGCACACAGGCTTGTATCTCAAGGTCATTCGTCTCCATTTAAACACACAAACTGAATGATCTTGAACAAAAGATTTGTTTTTTCTCTTTTCTGCTTGGTGAATGCCAGTGGCATTCTTCTGGCGGAGGGAAAAGAAATCAGAGTGATTTTACAACTGGGAGAGTATTTGAGTCAAAACTGACTCATTGGCATGTCACTTAGGAGAGTTTTTAACACATTAGTTAAATAGCTTTTTAAAGTTTCTAGGCTTTAATGTTGTCTGTCAAAAGTGATGGACAAAATAACCTTGATTTTAATTTGATTTGCTTTAGTTCTTACATCACTTGTGATTACTAAATAGTTGCTTTGTCTATGTTTCACTCAAGACAATGAAATTGCACATTTTACACATTGAGGGAGTTAGAATTTGGCAGGAAACTGGAGCCTAGTATCCATTTTTTGTAGTATAAATAGTTTGATAAATGATCAGTGCTGTATTTTTTGTAAGTCATTCTTAGCCTGTGTTTGTCTTACATTCATGCTTTTTTGTTTCCTCTCTCAGTATGCCACAGCTGCAGAGATATCGCACATTTTTAAGCTGCGTTTAGCTTCCCTAACAGACACATGCAGATGCCCAGAACATTAGACATAATGACTGCATCTGTTAATGTTTCTGTGTACAGAAAAAAGTACATATCTATCAATTACCATAAATTTTCTGATTAATACCAAATTGCAGTATGTACAATGCTTCATTTGCCTTGCTACTATGTAGTGAATATTTGCTTTATAAGCAAATAAAATCTTAAATTTGAAAAAAAATTAAAAGGAAGACACCAGAAGTGAAGCACAGTTTCTCAACCACTACTGTCCCATATAAATTTAATAAAATAATATAAATTTATTAAAATAAAATAAAATAATATTTATATACAATAGAATGGAGCTCCTTCATTTTCAAAGTTAAAGATGATTGGTTTTTGTCATTGACAACAATGGAATAAAGACATTACCTGATTTGGAAGAATTACTTTTGGTTAAAGGGAATTTTTAGATTTACATGCTCACTCTTAAAAAAATTTTCTATTTGAAAAGAAAATAATTTGCCATCATTAATGAAAAATTTAGCTCTGTTTTAACATATGTACTTAATATTTTTAATTTGTCCTTCTAGATATGTGAAAAAAAATGGATAGTGAAGTATCTACATTTTCATAAATTAGATGTAAGAGGGATATTATAGAACAACAGAATAGTTACAGCTGATACTATAGAACCATAGAACTTGGGTTGGAAGGGATCTTGAAGATTATCTAGCTCTTACTTGCCTGCCATGGGCAGGGACACCTTCCACTAAACCAGGTTGCTCAAAGCCTTATCCACCTGGCCTTGAATATTTAATGTATAAATATCCAATTTTATAAATGCTCAAGTAGCAAATTTTAGATATTACTTTTATTGTAAGAAAGCATTTAAAGGGAAATATTTCACACACAAAGGACAGCAGGGCTTTATAGTCATGGAATAGTCTCATTATCACCAGAACCTGTGTATTCCTTTTCTTGAAACTTCCCAAAAAAATAGTACCAATAAGTGTAAGTTCACTTTAATTGTGCAACCTGTATCCTTACATAAAGCCTTCGTAGTAGTGATTGTTCTGCTGGCATAGTCTAATATTAGTTATGTCCCACATCAGAGTAGGCAAATTATTTCTAAAATCTTATTGTGCTTAAAATGAATATGGAATTTAATGCTGATGATAACTTTTAGGGTAAAGTATTGATAAAGTCATCTGTCTTCATCTGAACAGCTCTTTTTGATCTGCATTCCCGTAAAAATTGTTGTATCTCTGTAAGGATTGCAATACTCTACTACTTGTGGTAATCATTAAGATTTTCTTAGATACTTTTTAGATTGTGTTGCTTTGAAGGTTTGTTACACTTGTGCATTTTTTTTCTCCAGCATGAGACACCTTTACTTCCATAGTTTCAAAGCCTGGATGGAGGGATGGAGGGCACACTCAGATGAATCCCAAACATCCATATGAGAAGGAGCCTTGGCAGGCAAAGAGTGCTTAAAACTATTCAATTGCCAGGCAAACAGCTTAGAAAAGCAGGAAACTTAAATGCTCTTAGAATAGGCTATAATAATAATATTAATAATAATAATATACTTTGTAATTAATTAATCACTACAGTATATATAGTTGCTGTAGTAGCTGAATGTTTAAATGACAGAGAAGTAGATGCTTACTGAATCATACTGAAGATAAAATAATTGTTTTGGAAATGCATTTGTATTTACTTAAGTATTAAATAGAATCTTTGCTCAACTTCAAGGAACATGTATTTATTAAAACAAAACCAAAAAAGGAAATTATATTTTTTTTCCTGTAAATAATGGACAGTAGGGGATGGGGAAAAAAGGAGGAAAATGAGCAGTCTTTGGTATATTCAAAAGGCAGTTATAATTAATTGCATTTTCAGATATAATTTTCATTGAGAGCAGTAATTCATTAATAACAATGGTTATGTTCTTTCAAAATGTTGATTCAGGTCAAAGTTATGGATGTATGGATGCCTTTTCAAATGATAGAACATTTTCACTTCAGTCTTAAGTACATAAATTCAGAATTGATTACTGTAATTTTGAGCTATCGCAGAATTCCTATATAACTTAGCGTACAGAGATAATTTGAATGCATTTAACTGTTTTAAGTCAATATTCTAAATGTATAGAAAAAATAAAGAACCTGATTCACAGTTGTGGAATATAATAATTTTCAAATTGTGCAGTCAATCAAAAAGACGTAATGCTTTATCTAGACATAGAATTAATTCTTTATTCTCCACATTTCCACCAGCCTTGTCAAGTGTAAAACAGAAAATTCAGAAGTAATGGTCTTTGAAGATGGGCTTTGAAGAATTTGACTCAGATTATACCTGAATCCAAAGGGTTCCAATAGCTAAAAGTATCCAGGTTCACTGGTATCAACCAGATAAGTATACGAAATGAGTACATGTTGCAAAATTTTATTTCATTTCATGACTCCTACTGCTGAAAAGTGCAATATGCAGGGCCCAATATAGCAACATAAGCTAATTAGGTACAGTCTACAAACCTTGAACTTGGGAAACAGAAATTTAAAACAAGAATAAATACCAAAAAAATCTTAATAAACATTATTTACACTCTGGTAAATAGTAGTAGAAGTAGTCAGAAAAAGGTCATGTGGTTTATATAAAGATTCATAAAGCTTTAGCATCTTCTAGAGATCAGGAAATACAACTACCCAAGATGAACTCAATGAGGTATGATTTTTTTTCATGAAATTCTTCCATTCTGTTTCAATTATTTTTGCACCCTTCAAAGCTAACAGTCAATTTTCTCTTGAATTTGCACAAGAAGTTTATATGAACATGCTTCCTGATGAAAAGTCTCTCTGCAGCCTTCACAAAAGTAGGGAAAACAAACTCTAATAAAGAAAGAACATTCTAAGAATTTGCCTGGCTTCATTGTTAATTGTGCTTTCTCAGAAACTTAAAGGAAATAGCCCAGGTAATGCAGAAAGAGGTAAAGGAAACCTTATAAAGAACATGTCAAAGAACTGGGTAAGAAATTTGCCAAATTATCAGAATATGGTGGAAAAAAAATATACTTTTTATAATCCCCTGACAGACTGCCAAAGATCAGTCTTGTGTCTAATTATTCTGAAATAAATTAATAAATGTTCTTTCTTTGGCCTTGATCCAAGATTATGGAACATCATCTTTTTGAATACTTTTTGAATACTTATTTCTGTTTGTCCAAATGAACTTTTCCCAAAGCAAATTGTTATGCAGATTTTTTTTTTTTAACTAATATTTTCACTTTCCCTGTAAAAGCTTGAAAACTTTTCTAAAGCTTGAAGCTTGATTTTGCATTCTCAATAGCGTGACTATTGCTAATGTCTCTTACTCACCCCAGGGAGTGATTACAAATGAAATAAGAACCACCTAAGGCTTCCACCGCCTTCTAAACAGGTGGTCAGGATAGGAATACCATTAGTGGTTGTACATTTATTGGTGAGCTGCATGAGATAGGTTCTGTTAAATCTCCTGGTCGGATAGTTACACTGCCATGGATCACTGAGCACTAGAAATGTGTACTTCAGGGGGTAAATTACAGTATCAGCTTTTCTGGTAGATACAGAACACAACCCCAAAGGAGATGAAATGGCTGCAGTGTTTGTGAAATTGTTACAAATATATCTACAATATTTTTCCATAGCAGCGGATATAAAAGTAAGAAATAAATTTAGTCCCAAAATATTAGCTGCTGCAAATGGGCTGAATACTATGGTCCAAATCTAGTTGGTAAAATGAAGTTTTCATCTTGTCTTCTTAGAGAAGATGAAAAAAATAGCGGTGTGAATGTAAAACAATTTATTGTACATTATTTGAGAAAGAATAAATCAGTTGTTTTTCCAAAATATGGGATTATAATGTAGCTGGTAGTTGGACTGACATGAAATCAAATGATAATGGCCTAATATAAGGTAGCTCTAATATTCTATTTGCTGATATTGCAGTTAATGCCGTGGACCCCTCTGGCAGTGATGCCCAAAACAATGCCTTTTGCATTGATGTCCAGTGGAGCTATTTGCTGGATGACATTCATTTATTTGTTTTTTGCCCTTGAAATCTGAATCTCTACTGAGTAGTCATGATTTAAGATTAATTCTAATTTTTTTAATACTAAGAAAGCCAGGGAGGTAGATGAGGCCAAGCTGGAATGCAGCCCTAAAAGACCCATCCAACTTGTGAAACTTCTTAACCACTGAAGTGCCTTTTTCCAGCAAAATGTTCCTGTTTACCATTTTTTTTTTCTCTGTAAACTGATCTCTTCAAACTTTTAGAAAAAAAAAAAATATAGCATTTTGCAGGTGAAACTGCCATTGAATGAAAAAATACTGTAGAGCAAAAATGCAATCATCTGGAAGGTAGCTCTTTATCAGAAGCTGAGGCTGGTAATGTAACTTCCTTGAGATCCGAATATTATCTGAACTGATAAATCACACCAGGAAGCATTTATTTCACAGTTTTATAACTATAAATCATTAATTTTAAAAAATGCTATTTTTAGAATAAATACTTCGGAATTCCCTAAATCATGGGCATTGGGTTTTAAAACAAAGCATGTGCAGGTGCCTATTTCTTGAATTCTACCACCCTCCAGATTAGAAGAATGGTACTCCTTGCTAAATACAGGCCTTGCTTTTTCTAGTTCAGTTTTTTAGTAGAATCTTGTCAGTGCTTAAGTGGAATCTGAACAGGAGGCAATCTCATTAATTTCTAGTGTAGCAATACTAGAGTAGTAAGAAACGTATTCACAAGCCTCTGATGTGTATGAGGTTATCATTAATCTTTGTACAATCAACTTACGCAAAAATAACGCTTTCACTTTGTGTACCACTTCAGTCTGAAATGGAAAATATTCCAAGGTGAAAAAAAAAAGTGTAAATTCTGAAACATTGTGGAAGTATATATGTGATTTTTTCTAAGCAACTAACTGTGAAATGTTTTGTTTGTGTTTTGCTTAATGTCATGAGATCCTGCCATATAGGTTTTCTTAGTATCATTCATTTTTACAGACAAAATATTCCTGAGTATTACTAAATGCTGTTAAATATTACAAAAGTGTGCCAGGAGAAAAAATTAAATTACAACTGAAGTGAAATCCTGTAAGTTTAAAAGTACAGAAATATTTTATTAAAATTTTAAGGAATTTTCAATTAGAATGTTCTAGAATACTATGTGAAACAAGATTGGCAATTCAGGAGTATAAATGTCTTAGCACAAATTTCTCTGTATATCATTAAAATAAACACTCATGCAGAAATGGAATTTAAGTAATTGATTTTAGTTTATTTTTATGGTGTTTGGTACTATCTTTCATTATACTTTTATAGGTATCTGATAGAGGCTTCCTTATCAGAACATCTGAAAATATTTTTATCTTCATGAGAATATGAAATATTGAATAATTATCTATTTTAATATATGGGCAGAAGAGGAACTTATGGGTTCACTCAATAGTAATCTCAGAATTGAAACCTTAGAACTGGTAAAAATTACTGTAGATCCAATTAAGTCGGTGTAATATTTTCTCAGAAATGCAAATTACTGCAAGTGTTACAGTTATGCTGTTAAGCTAGTGCTCTTAATGCTCCTGTTTGCATTCCCTGCATGAAAATGATGGAATGACTAGCCTTGGAAACCATCTCCAAGCAAATGGAAGGCATGAAGGCAGCAAGGAATAGTTAACATGGGTCAACAGAGGGGAAGCCGTGCATGATCAGTCAGGTCATCTACGAAGAAATGTCCGTCTTGCTGGATGAGGGGAAAGCAGAAGATATTGTCTACCTAGACTTCAGTGAGGCTTTCAGTGCTGTGGTCCATTTGTTCTTGATGAAGAATCTGATGCGATATGGATTGAGCGAGCAGACAGTGAGGTGGACTGAAACCTGACTGGATGGGCACTGAGTGGGGTGATTGGCAGTGCAAAATGTTATTGGTACCTGAACTGGCATTATACACCAGGGGTCAATACTGGGTCCAATAATCTAAATGGTGGGGCAGAGTTGTGCCCTCAGCAAGTCTGCAGACGACTAAAGTAAGAGTGTCTGATATGCCAGATTGTTGTACAGCTGTCCAGAAGAACCTCAACAAGCTGGGGAAAGGGGCTGACAGGAACTTCATGGTGCTCAACAAGGAGTCCTGTGTCCTACATTTGGAACAGAAAAACTGCAGGCACAAGAGCAGGAAAGGCAAACAGATGGAAAGCAGATTTGCAGAAAAGGATCTGAGGGTCCTCATGGACACCACTTGAATGTGAGGCAATAACAAAGGCCAGTGGTAGCCTGGGCTGCATTGGGAGATTTGATACCATCAGAGCAAGGATCTTTTCTTCCACCCAGCAGTGGTGAGGACAGCACTAAGTACTTGAGTCGAGCTCTCAGCTCCACAGCACAAGAGGCATATGGAGCTACTGGAGGAACTCCAGCAAAGGGTCAAGTAAAGGGATGAAGGGACTGGGGCACCTCTCCTATGAGAAGAGATCTGTGACTGCTTAGCCTGGAGAAAAGAAGGCTCACAGGGATGTGTGTACACATACCTGAAGGGGGAGTTGGAAGAACATAGAGCCAGGTTTTAGTGGTGCCCAGAGACAGGCAATAGGCTCTGGCTAGCCTTGCAGGCTGTTTAGCCCAAATGAGCTATGAGGGCCCTTCTAACCTCAAACATTCTCTGATTCTGTGAAAGAATCTAGGCTATTTTAGGAGGCTGACAGATGATATGAAACCTACTGTAGGCACATGCTCTTTGGAATGGAAAACTGGATACTGCACAATGCTTGAAGTTTTTATCCAGTTTATTTCACTGAAAAGATTATACAATGTGTCACAGAAAATTCTTCAAAAATATTTAATTTGCCTCTGAAATAACAATAAAACCAGGCAAAATGGTCTTATTTTTTCTCTATATCAATTGTTTATTAATTTTATTAGTAATTAATAAATATATATCAATTATGGGAAAAAATTGTACTCTTATTACTGAACAATAAGTTTCAGTAGGCATGAAAGAATATATTGATAGCTCAGATCAAAAATATAACAGACAATATTTATTTCCATATGGTGTACTGCATTACAGTCTGTGAAACTAGCAAATATCAACTACAGTATGTTTAGCAAAACACAGTTTAGCCTTAAGTACTACTTTCCTTAACACAATTACAAGGCATATTATGCATAGGTGGACTGGATATAATATTGAAATATAATAAAATGTGTGGTAGCCAGAAACATCAAAGTGATTTAAACCCATACATTTTTAAAGTTATTTACCAGGCTTTTATCTAGACTAGGAAAAATAATATGTTATGCAACATTTGAACCAAGCAACATAATTTGGATATTCAATCTATTGTAATATAGATTAAAAATGACAAAGAGATTCCTAACTCATCTGAACAATTGAAAATAAATGGGTTAAAAAAGCTGCTTAGTTTTAATGAAAAAAAATTACCATGTCAGTTGATTGCTGTCCTTGTTAAAGAAAATGAAGACAGAATCTGATGAAGAGGAGAAACCAAGTGTGACTGTGTGCATCACAGTGTAACTATATATGGAGATCACAAAATATGAAAATCATTATAGCTTTGAAATTTTTCTTTACATGCAAGTGCTTTGGATACCATCACTTAGCTTCTGTCATTTGTTGGAAGTGATTTATCTCTCAATAGGCATAAAGCTAGTATTTTTCTTTGCAAAATGAAGGTTAAAATGATTAATGAAAAATCTTGGTGCAGCCATTCCACTGTAGTGTAGGGGCTGATCCATTGTGTACATCAGATAACAGATTTCATAGAATCATAGAATAATTTGGATTGTAAGGGACCTTTAAAGGTCATCTAGTCTTACCCACAGTTTGTGTCTCTTTAATTATTATCTATGCAAAGGAAAATAATAATTGTAAAATTAATGTGTATAGGAATTTAAATTGTTACATTCAACTACTTTCAAAAATAATTGCTTTCCATAACATTAATAATTTTAATAATTTAGTAATTTCTTTTTTTTTTTTTGTCAAAAACCTGACACAAGACTTTTGCCTAAGAACCTGGAAGCTGGGTTTCTCTATTAGTAATTGATTGAAGAATAGGTGATGCTCGGTGAAATAAGAAGTCCATAGCGATTTTCATCTGAAGTGCAAAGCATTTTATGTAAGCTTAAAGGGTGTGGTGGTGTATTCTCCCCCTGCTTCCTTGGGACCTTCTATGATCCCAGGAATTGCTATCAGGCCTTGTACTTTGCATAATGATTTGAGCAGTAAAGTGTCCCTTGAGATACCAGGAGCTCTTTCATGGTCATGGGGAAGGGGAGGGGGGGGCTATAGCAGGGGCTTTTGTTGCCTGCCAAGGTGGGGGACAGGTCAGATCTGTGATCCTCATCCACCTTTGAACATCACTTACCTTAATTGTATTCCAAGTGGAATAGTGACTGGAATTGTTACTGGATTTCTTAAAACTTCTACCAATCACCAACCTAGGTTGCAGTCAGGACAGAAGCTGATAGGTTTCTCTCCTGATAGGTGCTGTGCAGATCTGGAATTGGACTCGATGATCCTTGTGGGTCCCTTCCCACTCAGCTAATTCTGTGACTAAAATCAATCACTTCACAGCCCCATAAACAATGGCTCAAGCGAGGCCCTTTGAGCTCTCCTGGACCACAGCGGGCTGTGCCAATGTCTCCCTCAGAGTGGGACTGCCTGTCAGACCTCTGGAGCTGCCAGGTTCACAACACTCCCAGGACCACCACTGAAAACCAAAAATGAAGGCTGGCTGATACCCCCACTCCTCAAAAATCCACATCCACTTGTTGAGAAATATCAAGAAATTTGAAATGAGTATTTCACAGTACTCAAGGGGAAATTTTTAACAGGTACCTTTGTATTATCCATGTACAGATATATATCTCTTTGTGCTTATGTGTGTGTATATGTGAATTGATGGAAATACCCTATATCTAGTATAGTATAAATATTGCCATCTTGGATCTAGAATTGTAGTGACACCCATTGACTCACTCTGTTAAATGAGTCAATGATCAAGAGCTGCTAAATGCTTTGGTTACAAACTATTGAAAAAATCTGAAACTAAGATTGGATTTGGCCACACCTAAGCTCCATCAGAAGTTTAGAAAACAAGGGTTTCTACTCTGAAACTCATGACTCCAGTGTGAGGCTCTCCCTCCCTCTTTTGTATCTCTGTTAACCATTCTGGCTTGATTCCAACTCAATTTTCCTTTGTATATTTCATCTATGTACTGAGTAATAGAGTGAAATTTGACATTGAACTTTATTAAGTCATATCTTCACAAATTTATATGAAAACTGGTTTTGTTAATACATTTGACAGTGCCTTAAACCACTAATTTCTGACAAAGGGTTAGAAGCTTGAGATTCAAGAAATGCTTGATTTATGTTATGCTTTATGTCTATCTGAATGATAGACCAATAACTTAAAAAAAAAATAAAAGCTTATGGTGCTTGTAAAGTTTCTTTATGTCTGTTGTGACAAAAGGATACAACTACACTCTCAAAGGAAACAAAATGAATCAAAATTACTGTAAAGTTAGCTGTGTGACATTGCTATGGATATTTTACTTAAATATAAATTAATTTTTATAGACATTAAAACATCTACACCAAACAATCAAATATTATCTTTGCATATATAAAATATCTTCCAGCTATGAATGATGAAGAGTAGAGTACAGGAAAAAATATCCATAATGCAATTTTTTCTTTTTTAATGTCTTCTTCTTTATTACTTGACTGTGGCTTAACAACTAAAACTGTTGGCAGAATATAACCTAGGTTTGCTTCTTTGTTTGTTTATAATAATTCAAGCAAGAAGTGCATATACTCTCTCATTCTGCCATTCTGAAACAGCCTTAGTTGAATAACACAGGTCCTCTTGAAAGAAATGACAAGTAAATATATGTTAGAAAGAGAGGGAGAGGAACATGTATAAGACACGTACAGTGTTTACCACAGACATTATTCACGTCTTGTTCCCATAGCAGGGAAGGTGTAGATGAAACAAAAAAGGACAGAACAAGGTAATAAAAGCAACTTGGATGAAACAATGCATGAATGCTTATGCACTGAGATTGTATCACACTGTGACTGACCAAGCTGCTCTCTGCAATTACTCTTTCTTTAGAAAAAGAGTAACACAGACTTTGAAGACTTCCATTTGCACATGGAGAATCTCTACAAAGATCTTTTACATAAGAATATGGGGAGGAGGGGTGCTTTGCACGATTCTTTTGTCCTTATTACAAGACAGAGAATAAAAACCAGAATATTTTATTTTTCTAATTATCCTAGTGTTGAACATCTTTCCAATGTATGTATATACAGAGATTAGAAAATATGGATTAAAGACTATTTTCTATCTAAATATTGGACTAGAAGTGGATTGTAATGTAGAACAGAGGCTCTTATTGGATGGGAAAATGCCTTGCCATTAGGTTTAAGATGCACATCAGGGCAGTCATGAGAGGTCTTTCAGCTTTTAGCTATTTCTGAATCAGTGATGTTCACCCAACAACCAGTGTGACCTTCATTACTAGTAAAGACATGGTGCGGATATTCAGACCTAGAATCCTAAGGTACTGCAGGAAAAAGCTCTTTTTTTTTTCTTTTTTTTTTGCCTGAAAGAGCAGTTGAACGTTATGAGAAAGTGCTTGTACAGCAAGTTTCACAACACCAGAGGAAGAAACCTGGAGGAAATAGAGTTAAACAGCTAGAAGACTTAAATTTATCTGATTCTTGAAGGCGCCAGAGAACAGAAGAAAATAAATCTTCCTGCTAATCTTTGATTGTGGGAAAACAATTTTTCTTGTTCATAGCAGCACTGTTTAAAATAATAATAATAAAAAATGTAAATAAACAAAACACTCGCAAAAATTCAGAATGTTTTCATTTTTTTTTACTTTCTCAGACAATGTTTACCATGACTGTTTTGGCTCCTGAGGTTTCTGGACAAGAATGAGTTCCATTAAATTCCTTAAATAATTGCTAAGGACTACAGTGGAAACAGGTTTCACACCTCAGACTTCTTCCTCCCAATCCCCAGTGCAAATCCTCGGGTGTATGTATATGCCAAGACTGCATGATCAACTCTTAAGCGCCTGAAAATCATATGAGCACAAGCCCAGAAGTACCTTTGGCTGGAAAGACTGTGCCATCCTCCATTTTCTCCTCTTCTCTTGATAACCACACTTAACACTGACCTGTAGAAAAGAGTTTAGCAGACCACAGTGCCTACAATCCTCTTTTTCTGGACTACTCGTTGGAGGATAGAAGAGGTTAGAGCTTTTGCTCTCAGAAATACTCAGTCTTAGAAGCTGGGTCTAGCTTGTGCAATCACCATAAACTGACATGCTTTCTGTAGATTTTTCTTTTTTTCTTTTTAAAATACTTTTTAAAGAGTCTTTCTCTTGTGTACTACCTGAAATAATCTGAATAAAGCACACAAAGGGTACTGGGAGCAATTGAGCTTAAACTAGCACTTCCTCTCTTCCCTTGAAGAACAAGAGGATCATATGCACCCACAGCTCGTTGGATAAATTCTCTTCTGAGAGCTGGAAGAAGTCAGTTCAAAACTGACAAATGTGAGGGGTGAAAGATTCCAAATGTCACTCTTTTAAAGTAATTTCTCTGTGTTTTTATACATTAGCATCCAGCAAACTACCATGATAATACTAAAAGGAAAGGGAAAAGTGATCTGTTTTTTAATTTCTAAAAGGGCTAATTCAAGTCCCACAGACAGAATTCTGGGCTCAGGATCAATCACATCAGTTTCCAGTTCAGTACTCTCTGCTTCTTGCTGCTTTTTTTTTAATTTTTAAAACTGTTATTAACCCTTCATTTATTTTCAGCACTGTAAGACTTCAGTGGCAATGTTAATATACTACATTTAATATCTCACTTTGAAAATTAGCTAAGGTTTTCAGTGATACTAAAATTAGATGAAGAATATCACAAAAAACACCACACAAATTATTCAGGTTGGAGGCAATATAAAGAATCTGGAATCAGATTTCAGTCCAATTTTATTTTTGTTCTGGACACATAAATGGAACTAAACTTGCACTTTAATATAATAACTGTTACTAATCTCAAATGATAAATAGTGGTAGAACACTGCAGTTAGATAAAGTTTATAAAAAACCAGACAGTGATAGAGGCTAATGCTGCTGCATACTTTGAAGAAACATATACATGCCATTCTGCTGTTCCAAAGCACAGGATTGTTTAAAAAGAAACCCCAACTCTACATCCCAGAAAATAAAAATAATAAAAAAACCTCAAAAGCCAAAACATCCCAAAAAACTGCTGGAGAAAACTGAACATATTATCTATAAAAAAGCAAGTTGCTACAGCTGAAATATATAGTTGAAATAATGCAAGTAAAATGTAGACACCAGGAGAGACATGAAAGTAATGAAATTAGTTGGAAAGGTTTGTTTTTTCTAAGTGTGATTTGTGAAAGAATAGCCCTAATGAGTTTGATCACTCAAGGCTGAAGTTTCTGGCAGAGGCATCATAAGAATTTTGATAACCTAAATTTCTTATTTATTCAGTGTCAGGAATCAGTGCATGTGTCACTTTTTTGCCCCATCATTTCCTTGAGTTCATAGCATGACTCACATAACCATTAGCACAGCAACTGCATTTCTGAGAAGAGGAAAAGAAGTAAAATGTTTCTGCAGACATGTAATTCTGTCAGCAGGTGGTACAATTCTTCACTATTTCTCATGTCATGTATGTTTTATATTATGGTGTACTTTGCTTTCATTTTATAAATCTGAGAGCTTGTGCCACCTAATCATAGTTATGGCAAGACTAGGGAAAACATTCCCAATTTTACTGCTCAGATTGATGGCATTGCAGATATATTGACAACTTACATAATCACTAATTAGCGCTTTCCAGCAGTTTCCTCTACTAAGTGGAAAAATGAAGATGTTAGGTTTCATCAGGGCTTCTATGAAATACACATACACTCAGGTGGGGAGTGGAGCTGTGGTATGGATTTACTGGATGAGAATGATGACTAAAGTAGGATTTTGCTATACAACCATGAGCCCAGAGGAGTTGGAACAGGCTGCAGTGGTCCAAGATGACCATGTACAACATTATGTTCTATTCAGTGTGAAAACTGGTTTAACTTAGGGCACACCAATGACTGTACAATTCTGTACAGTGATGGCTGTAATGTACAATTATTTAGAACAGTATCAGTGGCCAATGCTGGAAGCAGAGCTTGGTGGGATCATAATGTGGTTCCAGAGCTGCAAAAAGACTGAAAAGGGGATTAAGACAATCAGAAGTTGGCAAATATTTTCTGTGAAACAAAACTATAAAATCTAGGAGTGGTTTACATAGAAAATTTGTACATATTTAAATGCATATTTCCTTTGAGAAGAGTTATAAATGCAATTCAAATTTATTTCTTAAGCATTCAGAGTGAGTCATTTGCACTGTTTAGATAGAAACAAAAACTTGGGCATGACATTTCACATTGAGGCATTGAAGGGCATGTCTTTTGCTCAAGAAAAGTTTTGAGGCAGACTGGGTGCAGGTGTGTCTGTGAGATAGTGCTGATCTAACCTGAGATGATATTATGCTGTTTTATATTAATGCCTTTAATGATAATATCCTATCATCCTGAGGTTGTAATTCAGTAAATCTGCACAGTATGGGGACCTACTGTGATCTCTTCAAGGCTTCTGTGTTTGTTTGTCACAAACAGATCTGGAGGGATGCTCAAGAAGAGTAATTTACCAAGGCTTTTTTTTTTTTTGTCCCTGAGGAGTTTTGCCTGCTGAGTTTGGCCCTCAGGAGATTTGCCTGCTGCCTTTTCTTTCTTCTTGTGCCTGAATGACCAAGAGCTCCTTCTGCACTTGGAGGGACAAACAAGGTTGCAGGGACAGAGACAGGGAAAGGAGTTCTTCTATTTTAGAGATGGGCTGGAAGACAGGAAGTGTAGAGAAATATGTCAGAGAGGACAGAGGAAGAAGAAAGGAGGAAAGTTGGAAAGAATTGTTAAAACTAGGATCTGCATCTTTTCTACACCTACTCTTCTGCCTGGATTTCTTCTGTCTGCTGAAGAAAAATGTTCTTTGTCTTAGGCAGTGACAATTTCATTCTGTATATTTATGCATACTGAACTGAGAAAAAATAGAAGAGATGGGTGAGATCACCCCCAAGTCTCAAACTAGAGATTAATACGCCTCAACTTTATATTGCTGTAATGGCCTGACCTTGGCTGTCTGCCCGGTGCTCACCCAGCTGTTTGCTCACTCCTCCTCAGCAGGGCAGGGAGAGAAAATACAATGTAAAAGCTTGTGAAACAAGATAACAACAGGGCGACCCCTCACCAATTATCATCACAGGAAAAACACTAGACTTGGGGAAGACTAATTTCTTTTATTCACAACCAAAAATAGAGTAGGGTGGTAAGGAACAAAAACAGTCCCCTCTCACCTTCCTGGGCTCTAATTCCTTCATTCCCAGCTCTTCTACCTCTTACCCTCAAAGCAGTGCCTAGGGAATGGGGACTAAGTATTGTGGTTAGTTCATAACACTTTGCCACTGCATCTCCTTCCCTGGCTCTAGCACGGGGTTCCTCCCATGGGGCGCAGTTCTTTGGGAATAGACTGCTGCAGAACGTGAGCTTCCCCTTGGGCAGCAGGTCCTGCCAGGAACCCGCTCCAGTGTGGGCTCCTCTCCATGGGCTGCACCTTCCTTCGTGGCACATCAGACATGTGGTTCTCTGAGTGGATGTCTGCTCCATCATGGTGCTCCATGAACTGCAGGTGAAGGATTTTTTTCACAATCCTGTCAGCCTCTGAAGCACCTACTCGCACTCCTTCACAGACCTGGGTTTCTGAAGAGTTATTATTTTCACTTTTTTGCCTTCTCCCTCACAGCTGCTGTGTGGTGGTTTTACCCTTTCTGAACATATTATCACAGAGTTGTCATCAGCATTACTAACGGGCTCAGCTTTGACCAGGGGTGAGCCCATTTAGGAATGGTTACATCCGACACTGGGGAATTTCCTTGTCTCTTCTTCCAGGGGCCACCCCTGCAGCTCCCCCACTATCAAAACCTTGCCATGTAAACCCAATAAAATTTTTCATCAGTTCACTGCCTAAGCTGAGTAATCTTTCATTTCCAAGGAAAAGGCAAATGACTTATGTAATAAACTGAAACAAAAATAATTAAAGCGAGACTTCCTGTCCAATGAAAGAAAGGTTGTTTTCAGAAATTGTTTTTACCACTTCCAAGCATCTTCTAGGGTAGTTTGTTTATGTAATTTCTGTCAAGTAGTTTTACAAGTCTTCAGTGCCAAAGTTTCAACACTTCTTTTTATGGCCACTCTACAGAAAATGTCAAAGTCAGAAAGCTTTTCAAGATAAAAAGTCTTTATGAGCCAGCAACAAATAAACCATAATAAATGACTGCATATCTAATTATATGCCACTTGACTCACATATGACACACTTGTCATAAAGTTGTTTTTTTAATTTTCAGATTTTTAATTTACAGGCTTGTCACATGCAGTTAAGTAATTTTGTTCAGATAGGATGAAAAATTTCTTAAGGTTCCTCTAATTGCCAATTCTTATTTATCAGTTCTAATAATGGATAGTACTTGTACTATAAGTCACACACACACAGAGCAACCTGTGGTACAGACTCTAAGGTGGGTGGGTGTAGAGAAATGTGGAAAACAAAGTATAGTCAATTTTAGTATCAAATGCTGAAAATTTCATTATCAGAGAAGATTTCTGACTGTTGCACCCCTACGGAGTGTCACTAGGGTAAATGATAATGGGATGGTGCTACATTCTCTTTAATCATATAGAATTCAAAGAAAGTTGATAATTAGAGGACTGTTAAAGCAATTTTATATCTGGGGGTTCACTACTCACAATTCTTGCTGAGTAAAGAAAAGTGCAGACTTTTAGACAACTGCAGGTGTGCAAAGCTTTAGTGGAAGCCTGGATAAAATCCCTCTGCTGAAAAGTTTTACAAGATAGTGGTAATCAGTTTGCAGGATTCAGTTTATAGGTCATCTTTGTGACAGTCCAGATCACTTTTTTCATATGCTGTTTTAGTCTTCCTAAATGTAAAACAGTGTTCCTGCTCACACTGGATGGGCTCTGTTGATGTGCTCTGTCATTCTCCTTGGCCAGGTTGATCCAGCAGCAGCTGGCGGTGGGAATGTTCAGGGGCCATAGGAAGAGGAAGCAGAGAGGGAGTCTGACCAGAAGTGGTTTCCTATTAATATAAAGGTTTAGGGAAGGGATGTTCTTTACTACTGTTTCTTCATAGAAAATCCCTAAAGAATGACTGGAGAAGATGAGCAGGGCAGGATCATTGTAATGACAAGGATTTGAATGGAGACACCATGACAGTGACAGTGGAGCAAGAGGAATAATTAAGGAGCTAGTTTGTGATAGTGTTGGGAAGACCACTGGACCCTGACTGGTATCTTGGGGGAGGTAATTCAAAAAGCACTTGCTAATTTAGCTTTCTCTGGACTTCCACTTATTTTGCCTGACTCCCCAAGCCCCTTTATACACCACTGGAAAAATAGTTAATCCTGGGTGCCCCAGTGCTGTAATTTCTCAACCCAGCTCTTTGACTGATAGGAAACGCATGCAAAATGTTTTGCCCAGCTTTAGCCTTTGTTTGCATTGTTATATTTTGCTTTCTCCTGCTGAAACTAACAAAAATAATGTTTTGGGGTTTTTCCTGACATGATGCTCCTTCCCCAGGTGAGCCTCTCTGGCTCATGACAAGAGAATAAAATCACAGGGCTGTGTGATGGCGACTCTGCTTGGCCACAAATATCATGAAGTGGACCAGGGCCAAAAGGAAAATAAGATACTTTATTGCTGGTCCTGGAAATATCAAGTTCCCTACTTAGCTGTTTCACCTTCATTTTACAGGCCTTATTCTTCCATAGCCTTTTCACTTTAAAGCTCTCTGTTTAAATTGTCTGTACTTGAATGATTGCCTCTTGGAACATAATACCGTTGTTAAGTCTTACAAGAAAAGAATTGCAATTTTAGTTGGTCGCAAAGGGCTTTTCTGAGCAGTGAGACTCAGTGCTGAAATACCTCTCCTTGAGGGCTATTTCTGAAAGTCCTTCCTGAACAGAACTTTGCTCATAAACCCTGTAATTCTAGTCTATGGAAATTGTGTTTCATAATTCCTAACAGAATTTTTCAGAGAATGTATTTGTATTGATTAAAAACTTGGACAGATCAAATATATTAAATGGGATGGTTACATTTTCAGATTAAAGTACTTGATTGTAAAAATATGTTTAAAGTGAAATGATGTCCCTACTACTGCAGTGTCCCAGAGCCCTTCCTTGGAATGTGAAGGGATGATAAACCACAGATCATGATTTTCTCTCAGAAACTGAAAACATTAAATGCTCAGGAAAAAATTAATACTAAAACCTGATCAGAATTCAATAAGGTGATTACTAAAGAGGATGATTTTTATTTTCTAACTACAGACTTTTTACAATAAAAAAAATTGAAAGAGAAGATTAATGTACTAATTAATTAATTTAGACTTAGCAATTATCTAGAACTTTATCTTGTGTATGTACATTTTTGTTTGTCTATCATGGAATCACAGAATAACACAATCAGCTGACTCAGAAAGAGCCAAAAAAAAAAAAAGAGCCCAAAAGGATCATTGAGTCCAACTTCTGGCCCTGCACAGGACCACTCCCAAAAGTCACACCATTTGCCCAAGAGTATTGTCCAAACGCTTCTTGAATTTTGCCAGGCTTGGTGCTGTGACCCCTTCCCTGAGGAGCTTGTTCCAGTGCCCAGCCACCCTCTAAGTGAAGAACTTTTTTCTAACGTCTAACCTAAACATCCCCTGTTACAAGTTCAGGGCATTCTGTCAGGTTCTGTCACTGATCCCCAGAGAGAAAGGATTAGTGCCTGCCCCTCCTCTTACCCTCATAAGGAAGCTGGAACTGCAGTGAGACCTCCCCATCTCCTCTCCAGGCTGAACAGACCAAGTGACTTTAGCAACTCTTCACAGGGCTTCTCCTCAAGGCCCTTCAGCATCTTTGCTGCCCTTCTTTAGACACTCTTTAACAGTTCTATGTCTTTCTCATATTGTGGCACCCAAAACTGTCCCCAGCACTCGAGGTGAGGCTGCCCCAGCTCAGAGCAGACAGGACAATCCCCTCCCTTGCCCAGCTGGCCATGCTGTCCCTGATGCCCCCAGGACAGGGCTGGCCCTCCTGGCTTTCAGGGCACTGCTGACTCATGTTCTACTCGCCATCAACCAGGACCCCCAGGTCCCTTTCTGCAACAGCTTTTCAGCAAACAACTCTGTCAGACAGAAAGTTCAGATTTCAAGCATTTCAGTACCAATGTATAAACCCAGGGTTTCAGGTGTAATCATGATTTCATGTTTTTAAAATCTCTTAAATCATATAGAAGGTTGAATCTTACTGAAACAAGACTTGTAAAAACCTCGGATAAGTGATTGTACTAAAATGCACACAGGCAAAACAATTAAATTAATTTTGTGTTAAAATATCTAAATCTTATCAGCAGTAAATTTAAGATAGTTTGGTTTTTTTGACTGTTGAATCTCTAATCTCTTCATAATCTTCATTTATTTTTGGTAAGACTGTGGTTATGGAAAAGAAACTAGTTTCTGGACATAGCTGTAATAAATGGAGTTCTGCAAAGGTTTAAACTGTACTTGAATATAATCTGTAACTCTGTAAATAAAGTTCATGAAGCTTTAAAGATATAGATAACTTTCAGGAATTGGTGAAAAAGATTGATCCCTGTAACCTCTCCAGTATTTGCAGAAGGAAAATCTGCATATAGGTGTATTTTTTTTCCCAAGATTACATTAAGAACTCCTGTTTCAGGAGCTAAAGCATAGTCAAATGCAGATGTTTTTCTTTTGTATTCTTTTTTTTTTTTCGCCTCAGATATTATATCCAGAGTTAATACCTGTATTCTTTTCTGCTTGTTCCTATTAGATTAATAGGCCTTGTGATCTCTGAAGATAATATCCCTGCCATGTATGGCTCTGCAAACACATTAATTCCGATTCATTATTAAAAAATTAAAGCCATAAATCCTGTGACATTAGTCTGAGCACAAGAGACTTAGTAGCAGCATTCTTTCTTCATTTCATCCAGATAT